>LPNX010585658.1:284597-336337 GCA_001517045.1 Pseudotsuga menziesii
AGTATTGAAGTAGGTTGTTTAAGGATTATTTCACGTCTGTCACTAATTACCAGTTATTCATAATAGACTCCTGGAAAGCAGAGTGTCGCACGTTGGCGCAATCAAAGTTAAGAGCATAAAGTCGCAGTGGTAAGGTATCGCAGGGAAGCGATATCACATCGGCAGAGGAGCTGCGATGCGAGATACTGCGAACTGAGGGCTTAGCGTTGAGGAAAGGATAGGTGTTCCGTGGTGCGCAGAGAAGTGGTAAGGAGTGGGAAGCTGCGAGTAAGTGGAAGTTGTGCGACGCGAGAGGAATCCGAGCAACCGGTGCGAGGTTGAGCATCGCTCGGGTGAAAGTGCCGCGAGTAGAAGGGGACGTGCGATGGGCAGAGCTAGTTGACTCAGTGGCGCATAGGAGAAAAGGGGAAAGAAGTAGGATGAACAGAACCTGGTCCAAGACACTTGAGTCTTGGCCAACCCATTAGATTCACTTCGGGTGAGACTTCAGATCGCTTTGCGGTCTGTTGCCGAAAGGGCTAGTGAGTTTGGGGTATTGTTGATTAATTATAGTAAACCCGGGTCTGCCCATGCAATCAACAATTAATTAGTCCCCTAAAAGTTATATCCAATGCTTGTTGGAAAGTAACCCCTACATTAATCAAACCGAAGGGAATCTTTCTATATGCATAAGTTTCCCATGATGTTCTGAATGCAGTTTTTAGTTGATTATCAGGTGAAACTAGGATCTGATTATAATCTGAGAAACCATTAAGTAATGACAACATCTAAGATCTAGAAAATTTTTGGAAGATTTGCTCCAAGTTGGTAATTATCTTTTTCTGATGACTTGTTACGATTACAAAAATCAACACAAAGTTGAATACCACCATTCTTCTTCCGAACTGGAACCAAGTTAGCCACCCACTGAGTCTGGCGCACCTGAAAAATTGTTTTGGTAGCTAAGAGTTTATTCAACTCTTTCTTAACTATTGGTTCAAGTGTTGGATGCATTTTCCTAAGGTTTTGCAGAAAAGGCTTCAAATTGTGTTTCATTGGGATCGCATGTTGCATGATCTGTGGATTAAAGTTATTAAGGTCATCATACGCCCACGCAAAGACATCTCTGTATTCCCTAAACAATTTTATGAAAGATGATTTCTCTAAGGAGGTATCTATTCCTAGTTGAAAAGTTAAGGATTGGAATATGTCCCTAAATTTATAGTTTCATACTTCAAGCATGAACTATTTGTTTACCTATTTGGTACGGCCTTAAATTTGTCCTTGAGATCATAAAACGTTTCCAATCTTAAAATAGAGTTAGGGATATATTTTATCATGTTGAAATATTTTTTTATCGGACAATGAGGATGTATTACCGAAAAGTTGCGCAATTCTTCATCATGAGTAATCTCATCAACAACAGAGTCCTTGAAGGTACCTTCATTTGTCAAGAAATTCAATATGTGTACATCATCATAAAAAACACTCTAATTAATGATATTGTTGGGGGTTGATGGTCTAAAAGTTAGCTCAATTGAAAAGGTGTTAGGCGAAAAATATTCAGATGGAATTAATTTAGAGGCTACATTAGCTAATAAATCAACTTCTTGATTTTGAATTCTAGGAATGGAAATTATATTAAAATATTTGAATTCAGAAATAAGGTTCGATACCTCTTTTTGATAATCATGAAGATGTTGGGAAATACAATAAATTGAGTTACATACCTTTCAAACAATAATCTTGGAATTACCATAGACCACCAGTACCTTATTGTTTATATGTAAAGCCTTCTCCAGACCTTGGATAAGAGCTTCATATTCCGCTATGTTGTTAGTACAGTAAAATTCTAATCTAAAAACTATACATGTTTTGTTTCCTTTTGGATAAATTAGAAGGCAACCTACTCCAACTCATTCTTTATATTTTTACTCGTCAAAATATAATTTCCAAGGTATCCAATTCACAATCACCTTACTTTCACTAATATATACATAATTATGATTATCTACAATATTTACAACATTCTGAGATGCAGAATTAGACTAAATGTAAGTGAAATTAGAAGTTTCATATTGTTGTTTTATACCTGTAAATGGAGAATTTTCAACCTTAAAATTTTCGAAATTAAGTTCATAAGTGTAATTTCCCATGATTGAATCAGAAAAAAAACATTAGTTCATTGGTTTCGTGTAATTTTTTTTATAGTATGCTTCAAATACCTTTCTCTTCCTATTTTAATCTGGTTAGCTTTATCATTTTTAGAAAGCCATAAAGCTGACCAATCAGATGAGAAAAAACCATTCGGATTCTCTGACCAGTCTCTGCTTAAAAACAACCCATAAGCATCAGGGATATCAACAACAACAATATCTATGATTTGATAAATTGATGGGTTAATCTCCAGCCTTATTGGCACATGTAGCTAGGAAAAATGCACCTCCCGTGGACAGGAGTTGTTCCTCTAGTCTGAATGGTTCAGATCTAGAACAAATAGTACACAACATAATTGGAAGACTTTCCCTAGAATGGGTGGAGATATGAAATAAGTGTCTTTGATGAAAAAGAATAGTTGTTTCCTGCAATAATAGATCTTCACTGATGTACTTGCATGATCACATGAAACCAATACACAAGATCAAAAAGCACCAGAAAATGTTCCACTATTCTATATTAGTGACTAAGGAATCTAATAATAAAATACAGGATATTAACACAATATACTTTATGGGAAAGGAACCAGTTTTGCATTAATAAATGAAGAAGAAGTTACAACCTATGCCTTAGTGTCTATAAGCTCCTTCACAATGCCAATATCTTGTCCCCGATAGCTCCAACTTGCTCCTCCTATGCTCACCCTACTGCTTTAGGCTAGAATGTCAATGCAACAACATAACTTTGCTCTCTCTCAACCATGGATATGAGCCTACTTTTATAGGCCTTGGGAGGATAGGTATGGTTGATTAAATGGTGGGTGAGGTGGATAGGAGATCCCAAAAGGATGGATCTCGAGCCTAGGTGGTCCTCAGATGTAGGGATAAGGGAGCCACAAAGCCTTCCTTCGATAAGCTTCATGGAAACCTCTCTTTTTCACTTTTTACCAAGGGCACCTCTTCTTCCCCACTATGACAGAGCGGTGATAGGGAAGAACCATGCCTTGTACAAGAGGTAAAGGTGGTGTCCCCTCCTACTTCCAAAATATTAAAGGCATCCTGAAGAGGTTAATACTCATTGACTAAAAGGTAGGAGTGATGCGGGATTTTGATATGCAGGATTGATATCTAGACCAGGATTTTCACTTCAACATTTGGGTTTCATGGAAAATGTTGTGTTTGGGGTCTCATCACATGCTGATGATGATATTTACGTATAAAAAAATGCCCCCTAAAGCATGAGGCTAGAGGGATATGATAGGTGAGATATTTGAAAGAGAAAGTTATCACTTCGAGGCAAGAATAAGCTTGATCAAAGATGAACAACCAGGCATCTGCAATACATAAATACTTTTGACTCATGAAAAAATGTGTCCTCAACATGGCTATAGATGAATACAAGGCAGATCCATGAGAGAGATGAACAACCATGGATACTAGAATACAACATATATCCATGTGATAGAGGAATCAAACTTGGGACATAGCTACTAGAAATACACCGTAGATATATGTCAAATGAACACAAATTCGAGCATAGCCATGACCATACAAATGTGGATCCATGCTGGGACTTTACATAATATACTTCCATCGCAACCTAGGGAGAAAGATATGAGTGCTTTTAACAAATACCCATGGTCTTCATCTTGTCTTCCACAAAGTACGATTCTATCCATGTGATTACAATGATCTGAAGTCGAACATGGTAGCTAAAACTACTTGATTACCGTCCAATGATGTGAACCATTAACAAGTGCGATGGAGATCACCATTAATGTCAATGATTCCCAAGGTACTCTAGTACAATCTACTGAGTGTGAATATATTATTTGATGTCAAACACTCAGTCGAGTCTATCGATCAAAGGTCAATGATGTGAACCTATGTCGAGAGCGAGAGAATCTGTCATTAAGGCATACAGATCTCAAGGTACTAAACTTGTTTCTAAGACTAATTCCTGGATGATGAGTTGATGTCGACAGGAATAATCTCGTCGAAGGAGGGCCATAATGAAACCCACATTGACAACAAAAACCTCGGAACAAAGTTTTGGAATGTTGTAGATGATGTAGACATAGGACTGACTCAAACGATACTGACACAAAATCTGTTTTTTATTGCAGAGGTAAACTTTCAACTTCCCTTTGAACATTGGGCGACACAACAAAAGAATTGGCAGCATTGACTTGACGAGGTGGAAAACAATACGAAAATGGAAAATGCATTCTTTTGAAAGACTCAAAGGAGTAACATGAATCATGAAAGTGGATCGACTCAAATACAAGATGAATACCCAATTGACTGAATGGAATGCAAATAAGTGCCATGTTCAAAGGTGATGACAAACTACCATTTTATTTGAAAAATGAATTGATTCCCTTCTCTTAATTCCCCCATCATGTTTGATAAGTTCCTCTTTTTCATTTTTATGAGTTCAAAGAGGGTAACAAACACTTGTTGTAGTTCATCCGAAGATAAGTCCATTCTCATACATTTTACGAACCTGAGAAAGGAGGGGTTCGTTCCCAAAAGAGGGTCTCTCAATGTTTAGTTTAACAAGTCCAATGAAAGTTAACTCAGCATCGTTCACATTTAGAGATTATGAACGAAGATAGAAGAAGACTCCAAAAAGTGTCCTTTTATGTAAATAGTTGATATGAACCCAAAAAGTGATAAACTACCGTCAGAACGATGACTCTTCAAATAATTTTGCGAGCATGAAGAAGACAAGTACTCGATAATCATTTCATATTTTGGGAGTCTGAAAAGAGTTTAAAGAAGACTCCAATAGGTTTATTTTATGTGATGGATAGGTTTTACGAGCCTGAAAAGAATTAGAAAAAAGACTCGAAACTTTGATGCTTGGTTTTGGGAGCATGACCAAAGTGCCGAAACAAATGCTCATGGACCTTTTCTATTTTCAGAAGTACGAAAAAGTCAAAAACAAACTTCCCCATAGACAAACTGTTTATTTTTCATCCCTGTGAAACTATAAAAGGCTATTAGTGTTCCCAAAATATTTTTTAAATGACTTTTATAAACTATAGAAAAGGGTATCTTTTGATAAAATGATTTTAAAAACATTAAAATAATACAAAAAACCCTAAAAATATATTACAAAAGCTGAGTAAATAGTAAAAAACAAGTCATTTTACCATTTACCATACCTTGGAGAGCATTTTGGGAGATTTGTAGTGCAAATTTCAATCAGAGATTGCAGAGTCATCCACCATCCGTTTTTCACATCGTCGGGTTGAGGTAAAAGCTTGAACCCTTCCCTTCCTTTTCATGGTTTCCAATTTTTTATTTTGATGATTTTTTGAGTTCCATGGGAAAACCTAAAAGACCAATGACGGGCACTGCGCTTGGCCTTTACAGGAAAGGCGATGCCCGATGAAAACTATGGTTTTTCAATTAAACACAGGTGGTGGCTCCGCTTTTTCTTAATTGGGTAGAGGTGGTGCTAACCATGATCTCCAAAAACCACTTTCCCTAGCTATATAAAATGATTTTGAGCATTTTTAATGATAAAATGTGTTTCTAATTACCTCATTGATGTTTTTTGGTAGGTTCATTTGGTAAAAAATGGTAGTCTAGAAAGAATTACAACATGATGATGATGATGCTCATGCCGCAAGAAATGCGGGATGTCTAGCTGCCATACAAGGCTGTGGCCTCCTGAGGTTCTTCAACACCCCTAGTATGGTTTCACATGCCTGCTTGCTGGAATATATTCTATGAGTGTGGATTATGGAGCAACAACATTTTGAGGTGGGACCTCATGTTCTAACTGTAGAGGTTGAAGACATTCACTTCTTGACAGGGCCGTCCAGATGAGGAGCTCCTATTTCTTTGATTAGTTTCCGAGGTGGGGATGTCACTACACTAGAGTTGATTGATCGCCATTTCTTTCCTCATACCAAAATGTTAGGTAAGAATATTCCTATCAAGGCTGTGATGGATCTTCTATTACAGACAGTTTTATTCACTATGCAGTGGGTGGTAGGGAGCCAAGGGCCCCACCAGGAATCCTAGGAAAATATGGTGCATGCCTTGGAATCCATGGCACCTACTATCTATAACGGGGCCGAGGGACTACTACCTGTATTCAAGGATCAGCTGATGAAATGTTGGCAAGGAGAATTGAAACAGTTTGGGTATGGGACCATCTTAGCATGCTTTTTCTTCGAGAGGGTACCCCTTATGAGACCCCAGGTGGTGTTCACAGATTTAAGAGCTAGGGATCCCTGTATGTCATGGTGGGTAGATATCATGGCCCACATAGGAGGTGGTAGAGCCAAGGTGAATTTTGAGGCTTCATTTTTCCAATGGTTGAATGATCAGATCCTCATGATTGATCAGGATTATGCATATGGAGGGACTGACTTCATAGGATAACTTGACCTACCACTACCACCTGCCGCATAGTGGGGTGACATCGGTAAGAAGAAAAACCTAATATGTTGATTATGTTTTTATGTCTTTCATGTTTTATGATTTTTATGTATGATAACAAGACGTGAATTTTTACATGCAGATGTTGGTGATGCATGGCCTAGGGGATCCTCCCTGATGGATAGGCTAGCGAGAGATCGCTTTGTTCATAGAGGTGATGATGAGATAATGGAGCTCGAGGAGAACCTGGATCGACTGAATCTGGATATCCCAGATGCTACTATTGATGACCTCCCTAGGAGGCTCTAGAGACATACTGCGAGAGTATCGAGTCACTTCAGTCGCTTGCTATGTAGAGTATAAAGGGCCATTATGTGCTACCACGAGCACCATTAGAGTGGTCTGCATGATGTATCCCTGAAAAATTAGCTAGCTTCAGGACTTTTGTATCATTTTGTATTCCTGAAAGTTGCAGTGCTTCAAATGGGGTCTCATCACCATAGTTTTGTAAAAACACTTTTTATACAGACACACACACACATATATATAGACTTGATCCCAGTGTTTACATGTGGTTTCAAATGGATGGTTTTATTTACATGAGTTTTACATGTTTCTACTATTTATTTTACATTATGATTGACCATGTTTATCTTTAATGAGTTATGAATGGGCAATATGCCAATCTAGGATGAAATTCGCCATTAAATCAACAATCTCATTATCAAACCTAGGGATATGCCTATAAGTAATGAAATCAAATGACCTTTCTAATAAATGCACCCTATGAAAGAGGCAGCGAAGTGTAGGTTTTCTGATAGTGTAAATGTGATTTAGGTGACAAACCACTAATTGAGAATCCATAAACACCACCAACCCATGAATGCCCCGAGATGCATCCTCGGTGAGTAAACCTATTACTACCTAATACTTAGTGATGTTGTTGGTGGCTGGACCAATACAGATCACACCTGAACTAACTAAATATTGAGCTAGGGAATACAACACCCAAGCTGCTGAAGCAAGGTTCAAGGTATGACAGCATGCACCATCAACGAAACCGTAGAAGGCCATCTGATCTGCATAACCAAAACATGGTATAAACAGTATGGACATCAACTCAGAACCATATTGAAAATAACAAAACACACCGAAAGAATACATAAATGTCTTAGGAATAGTAGCTCTTCAAGTACATCCCATTGCGAGGTTTCTTGAAGGATACCCTGTCATAGTCTATGAGCTCATAAGCCCCTTTCTCGAAGACCTTACTAACAATAAAGGGATTGTATCACATGGATTCAAACTTTCCCTTCCATATTTTATCGTGTCTCTAATGATAAGTCAGGACTAGGTCACCTTCATTAAAGACACAAGGTTCAACAGACTTGTCATATTGTGCCTTGACGCATTTCTTATGTGCCTCGTTATCTAGGGCATCATCTCTTCTAGTTTCGTCAAGGTTAGTCAAGTACATGACTCTTTCTTCCTCGGTGGGAGTGTGTGGGAGAAGTTCTCAGTGCGAGTTCAAGTGACAGAATTTGACACTCGATAGGAAGGAAGGCTTCCAGTCCATAGACCAACTGAAAAGGCATGAAACCAGTTGTCGTTTGAATGAACTTTTGTAATACCAAAGTGCAGAAAAGAGAGTTAAGTGGTTGGATTTGTGATCTCTAACCATCCTCTGCAGCATAGTTTTTAAAACTTTGTTAATGGCCTCAACCTAACCATTATCCTGTGGGTAATATGGATTTGATTTTTCATGGAGAAAACCCAGCTTAGCACTCAGCTCAGCCATCATCTGATTCTAGAAATGAGATCCATGGTTAGTGAGTATAGCTTGCAGGACTCCACACCTAGCTATCACATGATTAAACAAAAAGAGGGTGGAGGTCTTACCATCCTATGCATATCTAGGCATTTACTCAGCCCATTTTGTGAAATAATCCATGGCTACGATGATGTAACCATGCCCCTAGAATAAGGTAGCCTTACAATGCATAAAATCAATACCCCATTTGGAAAAAGGGCCAATTGAAATGACAGGGTGCAAAGGAGCAGGGTGGGTGCACTTTTTGGGATAAAAGTGCTTGCAAAGTGGGAATTTCGTAACCTCCTCATGACAATCCTTGAATATCGAGGGCTAGAAATACCTAGCGCTAAGGATTTTATGGGCTGTAGCCATCCCAGAAAGATGACCACCACATGCTCCAGAGTGGCAGTCATTCAAAACCGTTTCATCCTCTTCATGTGTAAGGCATCATTGAAGGATGGAATCTATACCATGGAGGTACAATGTATCATTCAAAATAATATACTACTTTGTGTGGTGATGGATACAATGATGATCGTCACGGGATATATTAGGCTGAAATATTTGGGTCTGGAGATAGATGCTCAAATAACCATATCATGGGTCAGTTGTTCTTATCAATAATAAGAGTTCATTCAGAAATGAATCATTGGGCTCAACTTCTGTCTAAGCACAGGGAAGATCACACATAAGATTCACGAAAACAAAGGATTTATTCCAAGTGGCCTTGGCGAACTCAAGATAAAATTATTGTAGGATAACAATCCAATAGGAATATTCCCCCCTAGTACCTGACAAGTCAGAATGTAGTATATAAGGTTTTGATATGCAAGTACAGTGGTGGTACGAAGCAGAATGTAATGATGAAATTTCTAAACAACAATGAACGTGGCCAAAGCCAAAGCTAACTTCTCCACATGTGAGTAATGAGTTTCAGAGTCAATAAGACTCTTACTCATGTAATATTCTTGCCCATTGGGATTTTCCTACGCGAGAACCATTCTGATGGTAATAGCGGAGGTCGCAACATACAAGAGAAATTCCTTTGAATAATCTAGGGGGTCTATCATAGGTGAATGAGTCAGAGCATGCTTCAGATTATCAAAGGATCATTGGTCTTGGTCATCCCAGAAGAATGGATTGTCCTTCTTCAGGAGACACATATAACTGTACGTTTTCTCGGCGAAGTTGCATACGAAATGGTGAACAAATTTTTCCTTCCCTTGCAAACTTTGGAGTTTAGTAAGGTTTGTCGGGGTAGGTAAGGACAAGATAGCACCAAATTGTAGAGGATTAATCCAAATGCCATCTTTGGAAACCATGAAGCCAATAAGGCGTCCAGTCTCTACATAAAAGACAAACTTGTGTGGATTCAATCGTATGTTATAATGACGACACCTAAGAAAAATGTCTCTAAGGTGCCCTAAATGGTCCTCCCATTGTTTTGAATGTGTGGGGAGGTCGTCAAGGTGTAGTTCCACTATGTGCTTGATGTCATGAAAGGCATAGGACATGGATTGTTGGAATGTAGCTCCAGCGTTCTTGAGGCCAAAAGGTAACTTCCGATACACGAAGATTCCTTACAGAAAAATGAAATCCATTTTTCTCTGATCGGTGGGTAGAATCTCTATCTTATTGTAGCTAGAAAAACCATCCATGAAAGAAAATATGATGCTTCCATCATAGTTATTGATGATCTGATCGATATGCGGAGTTAATAAATTGTCCTTAGGACAAGCCTTATTCAAATCGCAAAAATCGATGCAGAATCTAATAGCTCCCTACTTTTTTGTTACAGGGACAATGTTAGATACCCATTCCGTCAAGGGTACGAGGTAAATAAACCCTGCCTTCATAATTTTATCTACTTTAGCTTTGATAGTTACAGCCTTCCTAGGGTGGACTTGTCATAATTTTTGTTGGACGGGATTTGCCAGGGGATAGGTTTAATCTCGTGTACGAAAATTGACGGATCAATTCCAGGAATTTCCTCATAATTCCAAGCAAAAATATCATGAAATTCCTTTAAAAGAGCTCTAAAATCTTCAGTTTCTTCCATCAAGCAGTTCTGGCCTACATGAACATGCTCAATGGTTCTGGGATTGAATGATATGTCAATCGGATTCGTCTTAGTGATGTTGAAAATATTTCCTTCGGAATCCCTGTATTGCAACAACAAAAGTGTTTGCGGATGTGTGACAATATCAGTACTGATAAGTGATTCAAGGTCAAAACCTACCAAAATGGCGCTGGGAAGAAAAGAAGATTGATGATGATGATCTTCCCATACGGGTTCATTCACAGTCATGATCTCTATGATGGACTCATCCGAAGGAAAAGTCTATGTGAGATAGTCTAGAGTGGGAAGAGAGGGTTCTAGCTAGTAGGGAAAGTGGTAGGGATCCAAAGCCACCAAATGAAGATCATCTGGCTAGTCATCAGAGGAAGATTGCACAACATCATACAGTGCTTCATAGGGGCCAAGGGAGGATGACTCAATAACTGCTTTGCCCTAAGTACTATAACCAGTCGTGGAAATCATGTTCATGGTCGCTACTTCTATGTTAGGAGGGGAGGAAGGAAACACTCCCATAAGGGTTGAATCTTTCAGCATACCTACCCCAATTGACTGATAAGGAGGAGGGGACTAAACTAGCATAGGGATGTTATTTGTAGTGGGAGTAGTAACATCCAGTGAACTAAAGTCAAGTTGATCGATAGTTACAATTTTCCTCAAATGAGTAAACTGGAGAGTTTGAAAGAATATTGAAGCAATGACAGTCATGGTGTAGAACCAATTTCTCTCCAATAGGATATTGTAATCTAACGGAGAATCCACTACTTCCACCTGAATGGAAATAATTTTTCCCCCAAGTTCTATTGAAAGGGCTAGTAACAGACCATGAGGCTAGAAACCTCGTCCATCAAAATATTTTAACATCGTAGGAGACTTTGTAAGCTCAGGAGAACCAATGGATCTCCAACAAGCTATAGACAAGACTGAGGTTGAAGCTCCTTCATCCAAGATGGTCCGATGGATCTTTCTCCCAACTACTCTAGAGGCA
This sequence comes from Pseudotsuga menziesii, assembly GCA_001517045.1. Classification (NCBI taxonomy): domain Eukaryota; kingdom Viridiplantae; phylum Streptophyta; class Pinopsida; order Pinales; family Pinaceae; genus Pseudotsuga; species Pseudotsuga menziesii. The sequence continues at coordinate 296,009 of LPNX010585658.1, forward strand.
ATTTGAAATGCGAGTTAGTGAGGTAATCTGGATTTATAGTTCTCTACGTTGAAATGAATCAAGTTGGTATTATCTATGTCTAATTCCCCCAAAGCCGTTAGTAGGTTTTTACGCTGCGTTGGACAACTTTGGAGTACCTCGAGAGTAGACATCGTGCAACGGGCCTGAGATAAATCTTCAACAACATTATAAAATTGTGCAGCTCGGGAATTGGGATTGGAAATAAGGCTTCCTGAGGGTATCCTTAGGTGGTCGTAAAATTAAATCAATATTAGGTTTTTTTTATCATGAGAGGGCCATTAGATGAAGATGGAGGATAACTAGTAGGAGGAAATTTCCTGGAAGAAGGATTTCCATCCTTCTTCTCTACTAGATTTTCATATGAATGACTACGAGTATTCAAATTGATGGTATATGAAGACATCATTCTGATTTATTTCGTGGAAATAGAGGTCCCTTGATTAGACATGTGGTCCATCAGTTGTTGTTGAGAGGGGAAAGGATCGGTAAGCACTGCAGGCATGGGATTACTTTTCAGGAATTTACTAATCTCTTCATGACGAGGGAACTCCTTTGTGAAGTGATCACCCCCACATAACAAGCAAGCGTACTTATCCTTTCTCTTCCCTTCATCATTCTCCGTGGCCATGGTTTTGGTATTCTCATGTTGGTTTCCAGTATTTTTATTTTTACCTTGTCCTTTTTTCTTATTGTTGGGTGTTTGTGTGCTTTGAATAGAATTTACCTCGGTGGAAACTGTAGAAGTTGAAGGAGTAGTTGCAAAAGCATTAGGTTTCTTAGTAGTTTTGGCTACTGATGAGGGCTAGATTGAACCAACAACCCCATCAACAAGAGTCTCTGCAAGTGGCTTAGTCAGGTCCGTACTGGGACGAGGAGCTTGCAGGATAAGGTCATACAGAGCTTTGGACTGGGAATGTACCAAATCTATGTATTGAGCGTGAATTATAGCCTGTTCTTTAGTAACAACACCACCCATGGCCACATCTCGGGTAATGGGAGGAAACAAGGATTTCTTGAACCAATCAGATAATAGTTGGTCTAGGATGGGCACTTTAATATGTTGTCTTTGCCATCTCCACTCATGGTCTGATATGTGTGTGGAAGTATTTTGACAAAGTGAGGTCAAAAGGTCTGTACCCGTTTCATAATGAATGGGTAGTTGAAAGTGTGTAAGAAAAATGGTTTCCAATGAGCTGAAATACACAAATGAATGTTGTCGAAGTTCAATATACCACTTTGTGGCCATACCGGTCAAACTTCACTAGAAGAGTCTCAGACGAATGGAGTCATCCATCAAGGAGTTCGAAGAACACCATAGATGAAAAGTCGTGACATGATTTTTGGGATCATCTCCCTACTTCCCATCGAACTTTGGAATGTCTCATGGTAACTTAATTGGAATAGAAGGCCACAAAGGGTTGTGCTGAATGGGATCATTTATCAACTTGGACAAATCAGGCAAGTCCAAAGTTGTTAGGAATGGAAGTTATCGATTAGGCTAGACATACTAGTAGTATTGATAAGGCATATGTGTACCAGTAGGACCATAATATGACTGATATATCAGCTGTTGAGTTGGTTGATGGGTAGATGACCCTCTCGAAGAGCCTCTCGAAGGGTGTGGGCCTCCAGGTGGTGGGCCTCTGAGAGGTGGTGGACCTCTAGGTGGTGGTCCGCCAGGTAGTGGTCCACCAGGTGGTGGTCCACCAAGTGGTGGTCCTCTAGGTGGTGGTCCTCAAGAATATAGACCATCCAGTGGTGGAACTCCGGGCAGTGGTCCTCCCGAAGGTGGGCCTCTAGGTGGTGGGCCTCCAGGTGGTGTCCCTCCAGGCTGTGGTCCTCCGTAAGGTGGACCTCCACCAAGTGGGCCTATTCCAGGTGGGCCTCCACTTGGTGGACCTCCAAAGGGTGTTCAACCATAAGGTAGCCCTCCATAACCTCCAGCAATAAGATTAGAAATTTTTCCCATTGCCAACATGTAAGACCAATTAGGTTTCTCCCACTGTGTAAACATGTTTCCAGGGTAAGGGATTCCAGGATACATAGTTCTTGTAGATGTAGGTTGATAATTCGTATTTGATACAGGTAATTGATTTTTTAGATAATCATAACCCCAATAAGGTTGGTTGACTATAGGTTGTTCCCCTAAGGGTTGTCCTGATCTCGATGGAGGGTTTACCATATTGGTGTGGGTAGGAGGAACAACCAATTCGGGTTGTCCTACAGCATAAATATTCCTAGTATTACTAGAGACTCCACTAGCAGATAACGTAGGTCACGCCAAGGGTTTTCCCCCATCGTTGGAATGTACTACCCCCATTTGAGGTGAGAATTGCCCCCCAGCTACAAGGGTTGAGGGAGGACTAGAAACAGACCTAGAATTTAAAACTGTAGGGTTGGCGATTTGACCTGGATTATGAGAAGACATACCATGAGATGGAACATCATCAATAGGAGCTGAAGTCTCAGCAAGTGGACTATATCTAGAAGGCCATGGGTCTGACATAGAGGTAAAAGAGTCGACATACATTCTTTATGAGTTACAGGAGTAGCCATAACCCTGTCCATTCTCTATTGAAAATTACGAGCACTATCAAGCGAAGATTGAATTCTCCTATATGCATCCTAATTCAGAGGATGGTTTTCAAAAGAGGGCCTAATAACCCCAAACTCGGAAATGTCTTGACCCATAGAAGTTCTCCAAAAAGGAGCTTCAGAGCCATACTCAGTTTCATCAATACCATCAATTCGACCTTCCATCGGAGATTGAAAGGAAGTATCAGCTGCAAGATACTCTTTGACCAAGGGATTAATATAAGAAGTGAATTGCTCTCCAATTTATGCAACTAGGATACCTCCCACATGGGAGTCAGTTGCATCTCTTTGATCTGTGGCTTCCATTGGGAATTCCCCTGATGCAAGTGGAAAGTCGAGTGGTAAGCTCTGGTTTCTTTTGGTTCGTCTCAACAGAAACTCAACCATATTGCAAAAAGTCACTAAACCTAACCTAGGGTTTCAAAACTAAGGAAATCACACAAAAACTCTCATACACAAACTATAGGACACAAGAAAAATTAAGTGACAAGAGGGGCTGAAATAAGTCGATTCCTCACTAGGATTGTCAAGTCTTTGCAAATCACGATATACCGCAAGGTCCAACAGTAAAATGCGGCGAGGAGGATCAAGTGTCCCTCACCTGAATACCCAACTACCTAGATGACACGTGCATATTAATCTCCTATATTGTTGTACTCGGTGTATTGCACCAACAAGACGGCTAGAAGGGATTTTCTCAGATGGTCTCAGGAATCCTAGTAGAGCCTCCCGATATACGCAAGGTACATGGGAGTTGAAATCCGTAGTAGTGTTGGCTAATGCGCAACCATCCACAAGAAGCCTTATGATATACAATCGAGTACGTGAAGTACCTTTCGATATATTTCAAGGGTACGTGAAAGGCCATTTGATATACTGATGGTGCATGTAAGAACCACGCAAGTCCTAGGTTGTAGTGCATACAATAAACGATAGCTCCTATGTTTTACGATGTCAGAACATGTTTCTAACCTATCACTCAAGTTATTAAATTTTTTTAACCTATAGCTACCATTGATTTTAATTTGAACGGTTAGGTGAATGCATGGAGTTATGACAGAAATGTAAAACCATGCAATTTCTTTCACTTTACCTTTCGAATCATGCCTACTTACGGGAAGGAGAGATTATTTATTTTTTCAATTTTGTTTTGAAACCAAAGAACTTTCCCAAGACGTCTAACTCAAAAAAAAATGCGAGAATATAAAACAAGCAAAATGCCTCTAAACTAATCTTTTGAAAGCAAGTAGATAAGGAGAGATCTCTTTTCTAAAAAGAAAGACAAAGAACACTCAAAGGCATACTAAATATTTTTTAATCTTTATTGAATAATAGAAATATCTAACTTAAAATTCTGAATATTTTTCTTTTGATTGAGATAAGAATGTAAAAAGAAAGAACAAAATGGAGATCTGAAAGCTTATTGGGCTCGTCATAGATCCAATATTTCGTCTTCAAATAGAATTATAGTTGAATCTAAACAAAAAAAATTATTTTTTAAATAAGAAAACATAAGTCTTTCACTAATTTAATGAACAAAAAATGCAAACAAGAAACCAATAAGGAAGTTTTTCTCTTCAGTCTTATCAAACAGTAAGGATGAGATCTAACTCATCTAAGACTTTCAAGCACTCCTTTTAAAACATAAAAAAAACCAAGCATACAATCGATGAAGATGATGAGACTAACCTAGCATTTGATTTGAACAAACAAGCATCCACCACATCCAAATTCTGGAATTGAAACACTCATATCTTTTTAAACAATCCCAGACACTCAGAACTGAAATAAAATCAAACAAAAATTTAAAATTTTTTGCAAAAAACAAGTCTAGAAAAAACCTACCTGGCACCGTGTTCTAAGGTCACTGACAGAGCATTTTTGAGAGAGCACCACTTCCTGATTGTTGAGTACAGGTGGTGACACCACTTACTGATCACTGGTTATAGGCGGTGGCACCGCTTACTGCCCACTATGCATACATGGTTCCCTATAGATGTCCAAATACAAAAATATGGAGAAAAAAGAAAAGTTAATCATTGTGAAACTAGCATATAAAGAATGAATTAACAAAAATTTAAAACACAGAAGGTAAGAAAACTCATATCTAAACAGATCTGAAGATACCAAACCTAAATCTCACTAGATCTGCTAGCGGATTTGACTGAAAGAAATAGAGCCTAGATTTTAGACAAGAGTTGAAGACTAAGGAAGATTAGATGTGCTGAAAACTCTTCCCCAATGGATTCACCATATTTGTAGCTAGGAAAAATGCACCTCCTGTGGATAGGAGTAGTTCCTCTAGTCTGAATGGTCTAGAACAAGTAGTACAAACAGAATTGGAATACTTTCCCTAGAATGAGTGGAGATCTGGAATAAGTGTCTTTAATGAAAAAGTGTAATTTTTTCCTGCAATAATAGATCTTCACTGATGTACCCGCATGATCACATGAAACCAACACACAAGATCAAAAAGCACCAAAAAATTTTCCACTATTATATATTAGTGACTAAGGAATCTAATAATAAAATACACGATATTAACAAAATATAGTTTATGGTAAAGGAACCAATTTTGCATTAATACATGAATAAGAAGTTACAACCTATGCCTTAGTGTCAATAAGCTCCTTCACAATCCCAATATCTTGTCCCCGATAGGTCCAACTTTCTCCTCCTATGCTCACCCTACTGATTTAGGCCAAAATCTCAATGCAACAACATAACTTTGTTCTCTCTCAACCATGGATATGAGACTGCTTTTATAGGCCTTGGGAGGATAGGGATGGTTGATTAAATGGTGGGTTAGGTGAATAGGAGATCCCAAAAGGATGGATCTCGAGCCCAGGTGGTCCTCAGATGTTGGGATAAGGGAGCCACAAATCCTTCCTTCAAGAAGCTTCATGCAAACCTCTCTTTTTCACTTTTTACCAAGGGCACCACTTCTTCCCCACTATGACAGAGTGGTGACAAGGTAGAACCGTGTCTTGTACAAGAGGTAAAGGTGGTGCCACCGCCTACTGCCAAAAGATTAAAGGCGTCATGAAGAGGGTAACACTCATTGACTAAATGGTAGGAGAGGTGCTGGATTTTGATATGCAGGATTGATATTTGGACCAGGATTTTCACTTCAACATTTGGGATTCACAGAAAATATTGTGTTTGGGGTCTCATCACATGCTGATGATGAGATTTATGTATAAAAACACATATTTTATTTCTCCTAATACCTTTACATTTGAACGGTCTAGTTGTGTAATATGTCTTTCACACAAAGTATATTTTGCATTCAACCTTCTACAAACTGACAAAGGAATTACATTAGATGACGAACTAGAATCTACCATATAGTTATTTACATTTCTATTATAAATTTCAAATGTGAGAAGGAAGGGAGGAGTTTTAGATGTTGAATTTTTACCTATCAATGAGGTTTTATCGGCTGTTGATTTTCCTTTATCATTGGAGATTAAATCACTATTCAAATTAGTGTTAGTGGCTGCATTATTTTGGGTATTTTGAGTAACTGAACTCATTTTTGGGATTATAATAGGACCACCAGGCATAGGAAAAATATGAATTAAATCATACATACTAATATTTGCACGTAGTTTTTTCAAATATTCAATAATATCATATTGAAAATCTAAATTTTGTGGATTTTGAATGGGATGAGAATGTTTGGCGGGTTGAGGATTATTATTTCCTTTAGTTTGGTTTTAGCTTGATGCGTCGGGAATACCTATCAATCCCTTGCTTCAAGTAATATAAACATGTTGTACTGAGGGAGGGGATTTTCTATTGGCATCTTTAACTAAAATATCCCATAATTTCCCTACTAATTGTTTTTGTTGTTCTGGGGGTTATCCTCATTTTCAAAATTTTCTTCAATCCCATCACTTCGTTTGTTAAATCTATGATAGCATTACAAAGTTGTTCAACATCAAATTATTTGGAATCCTTGCCTGAACTTGACTTGGATGATGTTTCATTTCTTCTATGAATAACATTATCAATTTTCCCACTCCTTTCAAGTTCATGAGCTAAATATTTTTTTCAACTTTAATAGCTTCCTCGAAGGTTTAAACTAGGGTAGCCTTATTGGCCTGTTTAACAACATTCCTAAATATTTAGGTAACGTCAAAGCATAATTTTCAATAATAATGTCTTCTAGCGGTTGAGAGGTGACATGTGTTTTTTTCTTCAAGGTTAAAAATCCTTGATTCAAAACCTTGATCCGCTCCTTAGTATCTATTTTGATATGGGATAATTCGAGGGCTAAGGGAACGGGTGTTTTATATTCTCCAAATTTATCCAAGAAAGCCTTACTGAAATCTGTGCAATTAGTTATGGACCCTTGGAATAAATAAAACTACCATGTTGATGCCTTTCCTTCAAATGTTAAAGGAAAACGATGAAAAAATACGTCTTCATGTTGCACATTCATGGATTGAACAACAAGGATGAACTTATCTATGTGATTTTCAGCTAGTTATTTATTATCCAGGTTGAATTTTAGGAGAATTTTATCTAGGTGTTTATGTAATTGATGTTGTTCTCTGAGGAATACAATTGTGCTCCTTCTTAACCAAGGTAAAGGAGGATTTGGAGGATTGGGTGGATTACCTCCCCCATGCTCCTTCCATCTTGTCTTCTTCGAAATCTGAAGAAATACTATGATCACTAGGTATTGGACTATCAAGTGGAGAATTCAGAGGTGATGATGCGTGATCATAACTATTGGAAGGAATAATCCTTCTTGAAGTGTTAGTTTCAGTAACCCCTCTTGATGAAGGGTTTGACTGGTAATTTGGGCTACCTAATCCTAACTCCTGAGTTTCTAATGGATTCTGGTCAGCTGCCAAAGATGATGCGTTATTTATATTTCGATGTGGTAGACATAAATTAATGGGAGGTATACTAGTTTGTTTAGAGCAAACCCTAGTGAGGAATCTTCTAGATTCCCTTAAAGCTTGTTCAATTTTATGAGGTGTATAGGGAGAAGAGGCATGGTCTCATTCCAATATTTCTCAAACAACACTTGCGAATGGTGAATCACTAATTCCAAGATGTGGATGAATAGATGTATCTGAAATAACAATGTTACCAGATTCATCAATTGGTGAAGGATATGAACTAGTTGTAGGATTGTTTTGTACACTTTCAGCCATTAATAGTTTCAGTACATCCTTCTAGAGCCATTTGTTCACCAAATTTTCTGTCTATGTCCAACTATGGATAACTAACCCACACAAGGCGCTTAACACAACCCCCGATGTGTTTAGTGTAGCTAATTCTCGTAGGTTATGGTCCTGTTACCATCTAAGTTTTGCTCTCTTAAGGAGATTCTCTCTATTTAAGTTTCAAAAATTCTTTTCAGAAACTACTTAAAAGATGAATAGTTAACTAACTCTTAATATAAATTACTTATTTAACATCTACTAAATTAAAACTAGCTATTTATCTATGATCTATACTAACCTATCTTGGCCAAGAGCATTTTTAACTAATTACTAACACATGTTGTATTGTAAGTTATGATTTCGAAGATATAATCTATTTTGAGAAAAATCTCATTTAATATATCATAATCCCAATAAAAGTAAATTGCAGTCTTCTTTAATAAGAAATAATAATAAATTATTACAACCTAGAACATATATATTGTCACAAAACAACAAGTTCTACTGTGTCCATTATCTAAAAGATTATAATAATAATTCTTACAGATCAAAACATCTATAAAAATAGATAATAAGAACAATAAATCATATGAATAATGGCATAAAATCTATATCAAAGAATGAAAATTATCTAATAATAACTATAAACATCACACAATCAGAAATTTAAACATGATGTATTCAAAAGTAAAAATATAATCAATACAACACAATACAATGTGTATGTAAATCAGCATATGAAAATAAACTGTAAAAGAGAGTTGATAGTTATGTATATAATTGTATCAAAGAAAATTGGAACTATAATGTTACTAGTTTTTCAATACATCACAGAAACATATGCAAGCAAAAGTGTTATCAAGAAATAGGAATCAATTTCAGTTTTTTTTAGAAATTACAACTCTATATGACATATTCTTCTCTCTATGTAATCCCGTTATCTTAAGTCTCCCTCGTGACTTATATACAGAAATAAATCAATTGCTTTGGAGAGTTCTATTGATCTATTTTCCAAAAATAAACTTTTCAGTTTTAATAGCTGTCAAAGTAAAACAAACAATCTACATGATTGTTCTGTTGATGAGATAACGAAGAATCACAGATAGTTTAAACCATTCCCAAAAATAGAAGTCACCTAGTAGCAAGAGCATCATATGAGGCAATGAATTTAACAGTTGGCAACAAAACTTCCATACGTCTAACAACATCAAGGAAACAAAACGCATTCATAATAAATATGTAAGCCACCTACAATAAAAGTTCAACAAAACATTAAATCTTCAATTAAACTTGTATTTAATCAATGAACAAAAAAAATGATCCTATGCACTTCTACAGAATCTTTGATTCTGTAGATGTGCTAATTAATTTACTTACTTGTGATGAATTGAACAGCCTATCAAAGATACACTGAAACAAGAAAAACAAATTAAAGTCATGATTTGTATTTTTGATGCTCGTAGAGCCTCAGCTAACCTAACTTGTAGTTTCATATTTTTAATATTTTGTTTTTCCCCTTGCTTCAACAATCTTTCATTTATAGAGGCCAATGATTTTTTAATATCCTTTTATTTGTCTTTCTTGAGTTTCAAATCATGCCATTGGTTCACCCACTGCAACAACTCAGTTTTAAGGGTCTTAATATCCTCCTCCTTTCCAAGTGTATTTGGATGAGAATCTCTCAATTTTGTTTCTAACTGAGAAATCCTATCCTCAAGTATATGTTTAAGATTTTGTTGAAGTTTCTTCTTATTTCTAGCAGGAGAGGATTCATCAATGTATGCTCATATCTACAAGGAGACAACTTGTCAGTGAATTCCTTCATAGAAGACATCATGGGATTATCCACCCCCATAGTCTGTTCATCACTATCATGAGAAATTTCATGAATTGGGGATAGATCATCATCATCACTTTCAACTTCTATCAAAGGATATTATTTATGTTGTTGTATCATGAACAAAATGGAAACCATAGCCATGCTACGAGTGAATCGTTGTGTGCTCACAAAGGTAGAATCATTTTGTTTTAGTTTACATTCATTGTAACAGGAAGAGTCTTTGTTTCGACAACTTGCTAACTCCTCTATCTTCTATGTAGGTATACTATGAGTTTGCACAGGCCGCGATGGATTGATAGGAATACCAATGATTGGAATGACATCATTTCTATCAAATTACATCTTAAATCCTTTACAGGGATAAGATTACTAACATCTACCTCTTTAGGGTTTACCTCGTAGTCTAACTTAGAGGGTCCATGCACAAAGGGTCGTATTATTTTCAGTTGGGTCTTAGGGATAGGAGAATGCCAAAACTGAGACTTCCCAAAATTATTTTTATTTAAAATTTGATCCCAACTCTTACCCATCGTAGACAATTGGTATTGTATCACGATTTTGTGTAAGCCATGATGAAATAAGCTTTGGTCTTGATATCCTACTATGTTTTGGACCATGTAATCCATCTTTTCCAAACTATTAAGCAAGAAGCAGGGTAAATTTACCCTAGAACCCTTGAAATCCATAAGAATACTGAGGTGATAAAAATGCACATAGAAAAACCTATCGTTGCAAGTGATGTACCTTATAATTAGATGTAGAAGAGTCCACCATTGAGGTTTGAGGAACTTCACTAGATATCCATGTTTATCGTCGAAATCCTTTGGCAAAGGAAGCAAAAAATGTTTCATTTTTTATCTGTTAGTTTCCTTTTGCTTAAACCATATTTCACCCTTGTGTGGCAGCTTTGTAGCATTTGCTATTAGGTCTTCAGAAATAACTAAATGCAGGTTCCGGATTTGGGCAACATTTTGTCTAAGTGACAGAGAAAATCGTTGGGTCACTTCTGTATGATGCCCGTTAAAACTTCTAAAGAAGTCACCCCAACTGATTTTCTCAATCAATTGAGCAAACTCAGGTTCAATCTCTTGTAATTTACTTTTGGATGGTACGAATATACACAAGGGATCCATTCTTTCAATCCTCAGCTCGTAAATAAGGTAATTTCTAGAGTGATCATCAACATGAATGGGAAACAAAAACCAGGTCAACCTAACCCTCTGTAAAAACCCCAATTTCAACCACCATCACAACCAAAACAATGCAAGATTCATCATAGGGTCTGATAAATCGAGGCTAATGATGATACTAGCAGCGGAATTATGGTCTCATACAAGAATTATAAATGGAGATGGCATTCGAAATCTCATTGGTATAATGAATTGACACCATGATAATGGACGGTACCATACTAAACATGTGTTACATATTATTTAATGGTAGAATGATTCGTGGTTTCAATCCTAGTTAGGGTAGAAGACAAATTTCACATAAAATTTATTTGTAGTTTCGTTTGCATGAGCACCATTGTAGTTAGGATAAATTACAAGTGTAAGTTCGAATTAATAATACGCATTTAAGCATAGTTTAAATATAATGTTTAGATTATATAATGAATAAACATTATTAATACAACCATTACATAAGATAAAAATGCATTATATCACTTATAATTTACCTAGAATGATCATCAAAACATGAATCCTTAGTATTAATCAATCATGAGAAGATCATGTAGGAAGGATGAGGTTAAAATCATAGAAGCGAAATTGAATTATCCTCTGAATGAGATTATCCTATTGTCAATTTGATGAAGCATTAATTGAAATAATATCATCGTTATTTAATAATATATAATCAAGAGTTTAATGTATATATAAGAAAAAATGACTATATAGGAAGCAGATTTAACAGCTGCAAAATTGATGATCAGTGATACCTGAACAACATGAGATTGATACACTAGCAATGATTTTTACTCGAGTAATTAGTGTTTTCAAATTGAGAGTACCTTCAAAATCATAGAATATGAAGGAACTCTTTAAAAAATTTCTCAAGAATTTATTAAAGTGGGAAGTTGATGTCATTTTTTATTGACTAAAAACAAATAAAAAGTGAGAAGGTTGTTGGCTACCAACACTTCTCTAAAGCATCACTAAGAAAACATCAAATAATATCAGAAATCTATTGGTTTTGGGGGAATCATCTATCATCATCTAACACATGGAAAACAATTATAATACTAAAGAAACCATTCTTACTAGGCTCATAGCCAATATCTGAAAGGGAAGCCAAAGATTTGATTGAATCTAGTTCTTCCACATCCTTGATTCACTAAACCAATTAGCAAATTAGATAGCTAACCAATCTACAATATTGGAGGAGAAATTATATAAAAATGAGACCATCATTTCGTATCCCATCCCCTAATTCTTAGTAAACGTAATGGTAAAGTCATGCCAACCTATAAATTCAATTAGTGGAGGATAGGACGATGCCTTAATTGTAACATCTCCAAAAAAAATTCAAACTTAAAAAAATTTATTTTTGTTAGTTTCTTTAACAACATGTAACTTAGAATTTTACTAGAAAGTAAGCATAACATTAATTTTACAAACTCCTCTTAGGGTGTACTTTAGTATCAAGTCTTTAATTTATCAATAACTAGCTTATCTAAAGTTCTCTCCTCGTAACATTACTTGTGACGTAAGGATAAAATTATATATATCTACCTTACTGATGTAAAACAGTTTGTCAACGTTGTTTTTTTATATTTTAAACTAGAACTGCATAAGAGAAGACTTGTGGTCTTACTTAGTCTGTTTGAATAAAGCATGAGTTTTCCCAAAAATTCTTAGTGTAGGTTGCAAGGCATCTCAGTTTTAAGTACTACTCCAGGTAAGGATGTTGTGGGGAAGAAACACTATTAGGTAACCTAAGGTTTTATCCTTAAGTTACAAACTTAAAAATTATTATAAGAGTTTTTCAAAACTAATACTTACCAAGTAATAATTCCAATGCAGGTGAACGCCACAACTAAGTAAAAAGAGTTCTCAAGGGTTAACGGTCCTATATGATCATAATATGAAGGTTTGCATAATATGGAAATGTTCATAAGGTTTAGACTATAATAACTCCAAATTCCATTGTGATACGCAAACCCAAGCTGTGAGGTGATGTTTGGAATGGTTGTCATTAAAACTAATATTTGTATTAACCCTACAAGTACCAACATGAGATTTAATTTTATTATCTATCAAAGGAAAAGGTCATATTATCTAGATGTCAGTCATTGGGAGGTTGGTAAAACCCTAGCAACTTTAACAAACCTTGAATGCAACGCCAAATTCGTGTTTGGAAAAAAGAGAAACTATTCATGTTTGGAAAAAAGAGCAACTTTGACAGTTTCCTCCCTCATTTGAAGAACCTCAGCTGTGCCGTTTTTTATATTACTCTATGAGTGACCTCCATACTTGGCCTTAGCCCAAAACTATACTGGTCTACAATTGATGCCGAGGCTTTCTCATCCCACTTCCTTGGTGATAGGAAATTGAAGGTTAAAAATAATGTAACTACTACGTATGGTAATTATTTCCTTTTGTTTTTATTTTTCTTTTTCATTCATAGTTATATATTTAAAACCCTAAATCCTTACTGTGTATTGTGTGTGCAGGGAATCCTCTACGACAGTGGGCATGGTTGGATTCTTGCAAAAGATAACCTTATGGTAAGACCCACGTCTACTTTGTTGTGGTTCTGGAAAACCCAAAGCAACTTACTGTGCTTGGACAGTGGCCTCATTTGATATATTTAACTTATTCATTGATGATAAAGAGGCGAAAATAACTATTTGATGTAAAAGAATACTATATTGGAATTTGTAGTTTTAGTGAAGTCTATTTCAAGACTAAACCACTTGGTCTTCTATGCTTTCGTTTAACATGACTGCCTCTGTCAATTTATTTTTGTTTGCACAGTCCTTCGTCAAAAAATTGTATGGTAAGGATTTTGTATGGTTACTGGGGCTCTAAGAAATCTCATGTTTCTTTGTTCTAAACAAAGGAAGGTTTAATAATTTCTTTACCTTGATTTTTGGAATCGAATATCACTTAAAGTGGAACATGTGACCCGTAAGTGTTTTGATGTTAAGTTCCCAGCTTAAACTGTGTGATACATACATATGGTCTGGTTGTGAGTCTGTGTAAAATGCCACTTTCAAGTCCCAGTTGTTCGCATGAATACTTTTATTGAAGTCATTGGGTTTCCTATAAATATTAACTAAGACAGTATAAACGCCTATTAATTTTTTTAGGGAAATTTTAGTCCTGTAATCAGTAATTGATGATACTGTGTAACTTTATGGGATTATCTGTTCTTTGTAAAAATGGCTTGACCTACGAGGGTTTGATTAGTTTTTACAAAAATCATAGTTTTATTAATCTTTGTTACTAGTTATAAATCTCGTAAATAATTGTTAGTGATATTTGGAACCCATCAGGTTATAGCTTGTTTTAGATCTATTAGAAATCTCAAGTTTAGTTTAGAGTATTTTATTTACTCGTAATATTTCCTGGTTTTCATTCCAAGTCGCATTATTGTATTATTGGGGAGAAACAAAGGATTTTTAAAAAGGACAACCCTGTGAGCTCTTTTCTATGCCGCGAGACTTACTAACTCATAAAATTTGGGTCTAGAGACTTCTCTGTAAACACATTTTTTCCTTTAGGTTTAAAGTTTGATTTCTTGACCTAATAATTTAGATGATTTACCAGAGTTTGTTTCTCTAATAAATTAGAGACTGTAATTAACCCTCATCTATCATACTGTTTAAAATAAGAGGAAGGGGCAAGCCCTAAAACTTAAAGAAAATAAACTTTACATAATACTGCAGATTAAGTGATGAGTAAGATTTTTGTTTATTTAAATTTTAGGAGGGATTGCACACTTATCTATTTCCATTGACAGATATTAACAAAGTCTGTGTTTTTACCAAGGAAACTTGTTATGTCAGATCTAGGTTTTTCGTTAAATTATTTAAGTAAAGTAGTTTTGCTATATAAATTATAAGGGTTAAGCCCTTAAGGTTGTAACTTATTAATTTGGAAAACTATTTGGAACAATATCAAAAAAAACTGGAAGCTTTCAAAAAGTGCTAAGGTTCATCGATCATCTTGACTTGATATTAATAGAATAGTTTAAGCTCTGAACTTATGGATCTCGTAGAATCTAGAAAATGATGTTTCAATTTTCCGCACTTTCAAATAACCTACAAATTCTTTTATTTTTTCTTTAAGAATAGTAAAAGTTTAATATTTTGATTTAGAACTGTACTTCATGTTTAAAATAAATATAGATTTTCTAAATTAGAGGAAAGACTGTTTATAACTATATATTGCACCCATACTCTGAAATCAGAATAATACATATTTATTCATTCAATCTATTTCTACTCATTCAATATAATCCTATATCCACCTATGCTAGAGTAAGTCACCATTACTTTGGTGAGGGAAAAAATACAAGGGATAAATATTGTTCAATTCTAACTCAATCAACATCTTTCCATTACTGAATTCTAAACAGCTTGCAATTCATCTATACTGAAATAAATAAATACATAAACAGATTAGAGTTGGAACCTAGAATTTTTATAGAGAAATGGGACCAATACCCAAGGGAGACTGTTCCACCCAACCTTCTTGAAGCATCCAAATCACTTGCTTAGGACCCTCGGGCTTGCTCACTGCACCACTAGGACGAATATCTCTACTAGACAATAGAATTCTACAAGTCAACTCAACAGCAGACTTAACTCGACAATTCACTTTATAGCTATCCCCTCATCAAATTCTTTATGTGCCTCACTTTTCAGTTTGCAGCAATCACAAAGTCATTATATCAGAAATCGGAATGATTGGTGATCCCCCTACTCAATTTGATGGTTTATATAATGTTGCCTAGTTCTTAGGGTCATTTTTTAAATTTAATGAGCCACCCATCTCAATTCCCCCTCTCAGGGAACATGGCCACTTTTTTAGGGATTATGCTCGTGCAACAGCTAGAAAGTGAATGCTGGTGCTGCCACTTGTCAATCAGCCTTTCACAGCTACTCCTTCCTCCTAGTGATAGTGAACACTCATTTAATAGTCTCCCCTGAATAGGTGTCTCCTCTTATTAATTAATAAAAATAAATAATTTTTCAATTGCATTCATCCTTGACCCACTTGGTCATAAATCTTATAATAAAATTTAACATAATGTTTTGTTGAATAAATAATAAATATTTATTTTCCAGTTTTGGGTATGTTACAAACACCCCCCCTTAAGCTCAACATCGTCCTCGATTTTTCTTAAGTTATACTGAGTCTTCTCTGAATAATGATGGATATGCCACCCGCATATCACTCTCCAATTCCCAAGTCGCTTCATCTAGACTGAGGTGTTTCCACTGCACCTTTACCTATCCAATGGTGCGATTCTGGATAAAAATTTCCTCTTGTCGAGAATACAATCTGGTTCACCAAAAAATCTTTTTCTGGTTCTACCTGAATCCAATTCTAGTCAATTACATGAGTAGAATCATGTATATACTTTTTCAAAATAGATATGTGGAAAACATTATGTATTTTAAGATTAGGTGGTAACGCTAATTGGTAAGCCACTAGACCCAGTCTTACCAATATCTCGAATGGTCCACAATACCTAGGTGCCAATTTAGCACAACTCCCTAATTTAAAAGAGATTTTTCTTGGTTTAACCTTAACAAACACATGCTCACCAAATTGGAACTCCTTCGGTGTTTTTTAATATCGGCATAGCTCTTTTTCTTGTCTTGAGCAGATTTCAAGTTTCCTTGTACCTGTTTCACTGTTAGTTCCAATGCTTTTAACGTGTCAGGTCCTAACATCAATCGATCTACTGGATTACTCCATGTAATTGGATTGTTACACTTTCTACCATATAATATCTCAAAAGGACTAAACTTAGTTGAGGCCTGATAATGGGTATTATAAGCAAATTAAACTAAATACAAATAGTCTTCCCACTTCTTGGGATAATTAGTAACATACATTCGTAGCATATATTCTAGTACCTGATTAAATCTTTCTATTTTTCCATCTGTTTGTGAATGATAAGCAGTACTGAAATTTAGTTTAGTGTCTAATCCTTTAAACAAAGTTTTCCAAAAATTACCCATAAATTTAGGATGTTGGTCGGAAACAATTACCTTTGGTATTCTGTGCAGACGAAATATTTCTTTTATAAAATGTTTTTATCATAAATATTAGCATCTGTATGAGTTGTTTTAACATGAATAAGTGTGTTTCTTTAATTAATTTATCTACAACTACCATTATGGAATCATTTCATTTCTGGGTTTTAGGTAAACCAATTACAAAGTCAAGACTAATGAATTCCCACTTCCAATTTGGTATTGGTAATGGCTGTAGAAGGCCTGCTAGGTGTTGATGTTCAACCTTAACCTACTGACACTCAATACACCTAGCTAATAATTCAGCAACCTCATTTTTCATGTTAAGCTAAAAGTATTTTTTTTAACATAGTTATCATTTTCTAATATCCTGGATGTCTAGAATAAGGACTTTTATGAATTTCATTCAAAATCAACAACTTAACTTCAGGTATATTTGGTACATACAGACTGTTTTTAAATAGTATTAAACCTTGTTCATTAAAATTGTAATCTGTAACTATATTTTTAGATGTTTTATGAATTAAATTTTCTTTTAAATTCTGATATTCTGGGTCCCACTTTACACCTTATTCCAATTTATCTTCCAAGTCAGTTTTATATGTTAGATTTTTTATCATTCAAGCTAGCATTATTATCTTAGGATCTTTAACTAGGAGAATAACATGCACAGTAATAAAACACAAGAGACAAGAGACACAAATAATTTTCCTCGGGGAAACCATAAAGGAGAAAACCCCGCAACTTCCTCAGAGATAGAATCAACACCAGAAGTAAATCCTGAAAACATAAAGATGATCTCCCGATAGCAGCAGTCTCTCTCTTGTCCCAACAACTTTTCTCTCTCACTCATGCACCCCAATGAGTGAATGTGTGTGTGAGATAAATAGAGATACTCACTCTCTATTTATATTCTTTCGTTCACTTGAAACCCACTCCAACATGTCAGCCTCACTTAACAATTACTTACTAGAGCCGACATCTCTAGGAGTGTCNTTCCTCCTCCGACCAACAAGGAGGTTTATCCTTAAAACAATGGTGGGGACTATTTCCCCGACTTACAATGACTCACCTAGGGTCGACTTCTCTAGGATAGTCTAATAACCCTAGGGCCCCACAACTGTGGGGACTTTAAACCTTGACCAATAGGAGGGTTACCCACAATGACTTGACATGACTTGTTTACATTATAGAAACTTCCCAGAATAAACATCGAGGTATGACATGACTTAATTACATTACAGACACATCCTAGAATAAACATCAAGGTACAATACATAAGATATACGGATGAATATATTCCAAAGTTATAAATACATCAACACTCCCTCTTAACTAGGAAGGTATTCTCTTAACACAATTTATCAGCACAAGTCTTCTTCTCTGTATCATCTGGATCATCATCGAGTCCTCGTCATCTTCAAGTTATCTTAATCTTTAAGTCATATTCATCTTCAAGTCATCTTCATCATCGGATCTGGATCATCATAATTGGATCTAGATCATCACTGGATCTGGATCATCACTCGATTTGGATCATCATCACTACTAGATGATCATCACGGGTGCTATCTCATGATTGTTCTCGCCATAGGATGTTCTACAGAGCCAATGCTTTTGCATGCTAGTTGTAGGCCTAGACTCCATGTAGGTCTTCTTCCAGCACTTATATATGACCCTAAGTCAGAGTGGCCCACCCAACACTTATACCTGATCATGTATGAACCAATCCTATAATCATATCAGAAAGGCACACCCAACACTCACATCTGACCATGTGGGAACACATCCCACAACCCTGTCAGAAAGGCCCATTACTCACATCTAACAACCAATGTCAGAAAGGCTTAGCACTTACATTCGACCATGCGAGGAACCAATCCTCCATGTTGAAAGGCTCTGCACTTACATCTAACAACCAATGTCAAAAAGGCTCAGCACTTATATTCGACCATGAAAGGAACCAATCCTTCATGTCGAAAGGGCTCTGCACTTACATCTTACAACCAATGTAAGAATAGCTCTGCACTCACATCTGATCATGTAGGAACCAATCCTACAGTCACATCAGAATGTCCCTCAGTCCCAGACTGAGCTTTCCTGGTAACTGACAAGGTGCCTCCATTCTCCTAGAGAATGGCATCAACCCTTATATCTTATCAAGTGGGAACCAATCCCTCAATCACATCAGAATGGCCATGCGCTCACATCTGATCATGTAAGACTACATCTTACAATCATATCAGAAAGGCCCTCAGTCCTAGACCAAGTATTCTTGGTAACTGACTAGGCACCTCCATTCCAAGAATAGCAATATCCCTTATATCTGATCATGTGGGAACCAATCCTACAGTCATATCAGAATGGCTCAGCACTCATATCTGACATGGAAGGAACCAATCCTCTCACCATGACAGAATGGCTCAGCCCTTACATATGACCATGGAAGAAACCAATCCTCTCACCATGTTAGAATGGCTCATAGACTCATCACTTCCCCTTGGAAGGAACCTCGATCTAGAGAACACCAAGCTTTTCCCTGAAGTACTCAAACTTCACTCTGGCTAATGGCTTCGACAACACATCAGCTATCTGTTCATCCATCACAACATACTAGAGCTTCACTGCTCCTCTCTGCACCATATCCCTGATATAGTGATATTTGATCTCGATATGCTTCGACTTGCCATGGAACATTAGGTTCTCTAAAAACTTCACACAACTCTGGTTGTCGCAATATATACAAGTAGCATCCAACTGGAGATCAAATAAATCAGACAGTAGCTTCCTTAACCATACTACCTCACAACTAGCTGAACAAGCTGCGACATACTTTGCTTCAGCTATACTCAGTGCCACACAGGATTGCTTCTTGCTAAATATAGAGATCACACCTGATCCCATACTGAAGCAGCCCCTTGAAGTTCTCTTCCTATTGATGGCACTACTTTCCCAATCTGAATCAACATAACCCTCCAGGTTAATCTTTTGATTCACCTCATACTTGAGCCCATAATTAATTGTACCCCTCAAGTACCTTAGAATATTCTTTGCAACAATCAAGTGAACACGTCTCAATGTGTTCACAGCAAAGAAAATATTTGGTCTTGTATTTGTCAGGTACATCAACTGACAATACATCGTGGCATCAACCAAATATGATGAAGAAACACTCAATAGCTTCAGGTTCGATGCCATAGGTGTGGTCATGGCCTTGCAATCCATCATCCCGAACCTCTTCAAGATCTGTACTTCATACTTCCCTTGTCTGAGGGAGATTCCATCCGTATTCTGCCACACCTCCATGCCTAGAAAATAGTGCATCGACACATCACAGGAGCATCACTGGTCTTTTGCCTTCAACCTTGAAGCAAAGGTAGGAATCCTCTTTACTCTCAGTGAAGCCTAGAGTCATTAGTAATCTATCCATCCTGTCGTACCATGTCGAACCTCAGGATCTTCTGCAGTCACTCCCTCTGAAGCATCATACTCCCTCTTTCTTTCGTACTCTATGCACTGAAATATTCTGTACTGGAGTGACAAGTAGCTTCCTCTACTAATAATATTCTATGTATCCATCTAGGGTCACTGGATACCAAGATCCTATATCTTTGAAAGCATTCTTGCACCCATCTGTGACCTTGTCATCCTCTATAGGATTTCATCTTCAACCTTGTAGCAAAGGTTAATATCTTCATCAAGCTCATCATGTATGTGTTATCCCATGGGTGTCTTTTGAGCTCATACAAGGCCTTCTTTTATTTTCACACATGATTCTTCCTGTCATGTGTCTCAACTCCCACTGGTTGCAAATTTTTCTTCGTAGTCTATGCCTTCTTTTCATGAGAAGCCTCGTGCTACGAATATTTCCTTGTATCCCACGATGTTTCCATCTACTGCATGATGGAACTACGAACTTCCCTTCATGTATCGATATTGCATCCTAGGCATCATTCTTCTTGAAAGGGTCTTCACTTTCTTCTTGGTTACTTCTTCATAGATGGAATGTCCTACATCAATGATGTCGCTGCATTCATCATATTATTCTTCATCTTGAATTGTCATCACTTGTTCTTCGGAACAAGTCTCATCCTTCTTTGCTTATAGGTGATTGTACGCGATCTTTCCTACAAGTCAAATGCATTTGTATGGTTAGAAACATTTCATAAGACATATTCATAATGGAAAATTCTTATGCATAAATATATGATCATGCAACTATTTTAGCCAATACAACATTCATCCATATCTCATGGAAACTTTTCTAGATGCCTTTCATCTCTACCAGAACAACATTGAGATTGTGCACTAATCCAATATGTTAGCAAAGAGGTTTCATTCTAGATAAGTAGCAATGGAGAGTTTGTATAGCACCATGATCTACTTACCCATCAAATGCATATTAGTAGTATAATGTCACTAATGCAAACATTCTATTATGCATAATACATCAACTGAATATAAACAAATGCATAGCAAAACAATATCATGAAATGACAATTGAATACTTATCTTTATTTGTTTCGTGGGTAGACTCCTTCTTGAGCCTTCAACTTCATCATATTCTTCATTCATAATAGCATCGTTTCTTATCCAAGTGCTAATATGGATAATATGTTCTTCAATATTTGAGCTCTTCGTATTCCTCATCGCTTGAGGGATCTTCTTTGGATGGCGAGAGCTTGATCTTCAGTTGCTCCCATCTTCTCTTCTCTTATTATGAGTCGAGCTTCTTCTTCTTCCCAGAGTATTCTGAAAGTAATCACTTCCTTCTGGCACACATTCCTTGAATGAATGAATCCCATGATCCTAGGAGGCCATTCAAGGTGGCTATAACCACTTCTGCATTCTTCACTTCTTCTTTTACCGCTTCAAATTTGTTCTTTGATTCTACATTCTGGATATTCACATTCTTCAATTGTCTTCTCAAAGTCATGTTAAAATTTATGTTCTTCCCTTCAAATAGCTTGGTCAAGGAATCAAACATTTCTTTCGATGTCTTTAGGGAAGACACTTGTGGTACAAGGTGATTCATGATTAAATCAATAATGATCTTCTTGGCCTTGACCAAGTTCTTCTTATGTAAGGATTCTAGTCTCATCTCCCTCTGGAACTGGAGCCTCTCTACTCATGTAGGTGTGCAATTCATTTTCTTCAAAGAGATCAAATACTTCCATGCTTGTAAGTTGTCAACTTCACCAAGCTTATCATCAAGCTGATGTGATACATCACTTTGAAATGAGAACCTCAAATGAAAATAGCAAAAGATTAGATCTTACTGATTTGAGGTGTCCATCCTGGTTCCAGAGCTGGATGATCTAGGGTTTGTCAGAGAAACCCTAATTTTCAAAACTTGGAATCTTTTAGATCTGATTGGATAGAAATATAGATATCTTCAAGTTGAGCTGTCCAATATACTCCTTTTTCTGAAAACAGTGGAGGGAAGCTCCTAGAACAGGAAGCCCTAGTTTACCAATTTCTTCTGCAGAAATTCCTGATACTGTTTCTGTGGTATCTTCGAAATTAATCCTCCTCTGTGTCTAAAAATTTGCACTAAGGTAGCCTCACTTGTCCCTATTCCAACACCATAGGTTTTCACCAATGTGGACTTATGATCATGTTCCCAAGGTGACCTATTACATGACTTTTCAGAAAAACGAAGTTGTACGGACCTCCACATGTCACTGTTTCATCTTCTGAGTCTAAAACTCAGACCACAAAAAGTAAATTCTATGCCCTTTCTGGAACATATTTAGAAATGTCATTTGGACCTTTTTATCCCAAGATATAGCAATTATCCCTAGGTTTCCTGTTTAGGGATGAATCTTGGAAGAGGCTGGAACCCTAACTTGGAGGGATCATAACTCCCGGAATATAGCGAATCTGAGGCTGAATTTTGGACATCGTGTAAATCAGGATTTTATCTTCGACCTATGAAATTTTTCACTCCTGAGTCATCTCCAATCCCAAGATATAGTGAATCTACCAAAACTTATCAATTTTAGTATTTTAGGGTTTTTCCAGCTTGGGGTCAAACTAGGGTTTGACTTTCCCGGAGTTTCACCCAACCAAAAATATTGACCCAGGTATATAAACTTCGATTTTTATGTGGAGAGAAATCATATCCTGGGCTCACTCAAAAATTCCTCTTCTGTAAGAAGCCCTAATTTCCCGCACCAAAAACTGAAAATGCTCGAAATTGAATTCCGCTTCGACAGAAAGATGCGCCCTTCAATGGAGAGTCAACCTAGCATAATTTATTTGATGGATTGTGAAGAGAGACCTAAAAAGTAAGAATCCCTAGATTCTACAACTGCACATTGTCTTCTTCTTAGGTTAGCTCTGATACCATGTTAGATTTTTTATCATTCAAGCTAGCATTATGATCTTAGGATATTTAACTGAGAGAATAACATGCACAGCAATAAAACACAAAAGACAAGAGACACAAAGAATTTTCCTCAGGGAAACCTTAAAGGATAAAACCCCGCAACTTCCTCAGAGATAGAATCAACACCAAAAGTAAAACCCGAAAACATAAAGATGATCTCCCGATAGCAGCAGTCTCTCTCTTGTCCCAGCAACTTCTCTCTCTCACTCATGTGCCCCAATGAGTGAATGTGTGTGTGTGATAAATAGAGAGACTCACTCTCTATTTATATTCTTTCATTCACTTGAAACCCACTCCAACATGTCTCCCTCACTTAACAATTACTTACTAGAGTCGACATCTCTAGAAGTGTCTAATAACCCTAGTGCCCCACAACTTGTGGGGACTTTTCCTTCTCCGACCAACGAGGTTTTTCCTTAACATAATGGTGGGGACTATTGCTTCAACTTACAATGACTCACCTAGGGTTGAATTCTCTAGGATAGTCTAATAACCATAGGGACCCACAACTATGGGGACTTTAACCCTTGACCAATAGGAGGGTTACCCACAATGACTTGACATGACTTGTTTACATTATAGAAAATTCCTGGAATAAACATCGGGGTATGACATGAATCAATTACATTACAGACACATCCTGGAATAAACAATGAGGTACAATACATAAGATATACGGATGAATACATTCCAAAGTTACAAATACATCAACATTATAACTGTTAATGGCAACCACAAAATTTGTTACAACATTTCTGCTCAAGGCATCAACCACTTTGTTTTCCTTCCCTTTAATATGCTTGATCTGAAAATTGTATTCGCTAAGGAAAGATAGCCATCTATATTTCCTTACGTTTAGGTTTTTCTGATCAAACACATACTTTAGACTTATGTTATCAGACATTAGCATAAATATTTTACCTATTAACTGATGACGCCACATTTTTAAAATGTGAATTATTGAAGCCAACTATAAATCATAAGTTGCATAATTATTTTCATGAATTTTTAATTTTCTTGATTCATATGCAATTGCAAGACCTTCCTGTGTCAACACCCCTCCCAAGCCTTCGTTGCAGGCATCAGTGCATACGACGAAGTCTTTATTTGGGTCTACTATTTTTAGGATGGGTGCATTAGTTAATAATGTTTTTAGTTTATTAAAACTGTCTTCACATTTATGATCCCAATAAATTTATTACCCTTTTTCTGTAATGAGGCTATGGGATTTGCAATTCTTGAAAACCCTTCAATAAACTTTCTGTAGTACCCTATTATCCCCATAAAGGATCGCACACCAGTTACGTCTTTAGGTACAGACCAGTCAATAATAGATTTGATTTTATCCGGGTCAACTGATATCCCTTCTTTGGATATCATGTGCTCTAAATATTGTATATTATCTTTGTAAAGATCTGATTTACTAAACTTAGCATATAACTGGTGTTCTCTTAAAACTTGCAAAATAATTTTTAGGTGTTCATCATGCTCTTCTTTAGTTTAGAATAAATTAATATGTCGTCTATAAATACGACTACAAATTTGTCTAAATAATTACTTAGAACATTATTCATTAAGCACATAAAGGTTGCTGGTGCATTGGTTAGCCCGAATGGCATAACCATGAATTCATGATGCACGTACCTTGTTTGGAAAGTAGTTTTAATATGTCTTCATCCTTAATTCTTACTTGGCAATAACCAGACCTTTATTCAATTTTTGAGAATATTGTCACTCCTCATATTTGATCGAATAGATCATCAATGCGGGAATAGGATACATGTTCTTAATCATCATTTTATTAAGTTGAAGGTAGTCTATGCATAGACGTAGAGTACTGTCTTTATTTTTAACAAAAAGGACCAGTGCCCCCCAAGGGGAGACACTTGGTATTATGTAATGTTTATCTATGAACTCTTGCAATTATAATTTAAGTTCATTTATATCTAAGAAGTTCATTCGGTAGGGAGCTTTCGAATTAGGAACCGCTCCAGGTATTAATTCAATTCTAAAGTACATATCTCGTTTGGGAGGAAATCCTGGAATTTCTTCCGGGAACACATCCACAAAATCTTGCAGTATCGGGATATCATCAAATACTGGTTTATTTTCATTATTAACTTGTTCATTATTTATAACATGCACATTAAAAACTTTACATATTTTCCTTACAGCCTTTTTCATCTGTAAGGCTGAAAGCTGTCTAACAGATATTTGTGTGGGAATTCCTACAATAGTAGTTCTTTTTCCTTCCTTATTTAAACAAGTAAAAGTATTTTGAAAACAATTTAAAATTACTTGGTGTTTCTCAATCCAATCCATTCCTATGAGAATATCATAAGATCCTAAAGGTAACACATTTAGTTCTACCCTAGTTTCAAACTGATTCATCATCAAATCACAACTTTCAACATAGTTTACTACCTTTCATTTAGTTTCCGTGACTAGCTGGACTAGCCATGATTTATCAAATTTCTTTAAAGGTAATTTACACTTTTTCACTATGCTAGGATATATATAACTTAGACTAGCTCCTGGATCAATTAATATGGAAACAAAGAAATTTTGGATCATACCTTCCACTTCTACCATAGAAGTCTGGTGGTTTGCATGTTGGTTTTCCAGCGCTACATTGATGCTGTGCATTTCATTGGCCACATTTCCAACTGTTTCTTCCTCTTGTATAGTGTGTATGTTACCGGTATTTCCTTTCTGATCCGGACAATACTTGGCATAGTGTGGTCCTTGGCATTCCCAACATTTGACAGGTTCCCCTTGTTTAGTATTTCTAACAAAATTGTTAGATAAATCCCTGCCCTTTGATGTTGCAGTATTCTGAGGTATCTTGTTCTTAAAATTAGTTTTCTGGTAGTTGTTTTTGGAGAAGTTCTGGGTATTACTCCCAAAACTCTTGTTTGACTTGAATCCTCTTCTTCTTTGATCAAATTGACTAGTCTTTTTTGTCTTCCAATTTGGTAGACTTTCTCTTTTCTTGCCTTGCTCACAACAGAATTATGCCTTCCTCATAGCTTCCTCTAAGGTTTTTGGATTGTCAAACTCAATTCTATCCTTCAAGCTAGCAAGTAAACAACTTAGGAATTGTTGAATATTTATCTTTTCATATATTATGTATGGTACGTATCTTAGTAGAATTAAGAACTTACTGCTCAGTTCCTTCATAGAGATTGAACCAAGTTTTAAGTCATAAAATTCCTTGGCTATGTCCTCATACTATTGTTCAGACATAAACCTTCTCTTGAATTACTTCTTAAAAACCCTCCAATTCAAGTATTTCTCCTTTAGATTCTTGACCCTCTTAATATCTTGCCACCATATGTTGACTTTCCTGGTCAAGTTGTAAATAGCCATTCTGGCCTTTAATCTATTAGGATACTTGTAAATTTGGAAGTATTTATTCATGCCCGACAACCATGCTTATGCTTCCTCTCCATTCTCAACTCCTCCATCGAACATGGGAGGTTTTATTTTCTTGAATTCTCCATAAATCTCTTCGTAGGGTTTATATTTCTTTTTCCTAGATCTTCGGTCACTATCACTACTGTCACTTATGTATCTCTGTCTTTCCTTATGTGACCTTGGTTTAATCTCTAAGGAAGATTCACTATTAGGATACTTTCCCCTTTTTCTTTTATGTTTATAGGATGTGTTAGAGTTGGTTTCAATAACACCTCTTTTATCTTTCTCCCATTTATTCTATTGATGTATATGTAACTTCGGAATGTATTTCACTTGTATTTCTTATGTATTGTAACCCGATGTTTATTTCGGGATGTACTTGAGTCATGCCATGCCCCGATGTTCCTATCGGGAAGATCTATAATGTAAATAAGTCATGTCAATTCATTGTGGGTAACCCTCCTATTGTCTAAGGGTTAAAGTCCCCGTAGTTTTGGGGCACTAGGGTTATTAGAATCTCCTAGTGAGGTCGGCCCTAGTAGGGTTTTAGTCATGTCAGGATTAGTATAAATAGAGAGTTGGACTCTCTATTTAGTACACATCACATACACACTCAAGTGTAGCGCATAGTTGAGGAAGGAGAAGACACTAGGGCTAGATAGAAAAAAGGTTACTGTTGTCGGGAGATCACTTACTGTTTTGGGTTCTACTTTTGGTGTTGATTCTATCTCAGAGGAAGTTGCGGGGTTTTCACCATTTATGGTTTTCCCGAGGATAAACACTGTGTTCATTGTCTCTTATGTTTGATTGCCGTGCTTCTTATTCTCTTAGTTAAATATCCTAATGTTATGCTAGCCTAATGATGAAATTCTAACATGGTATCAGAGCTAACATGAGAAGAAGACACTGTGCAACTACGAGAACTAGGGCCTCCTAGTTTGTGTACCTTCCTCCACATATTTTCAGCAAAAGTAAGGTGAAATAACTCTCCTCCTTAGGGCGCATCTTTCTATCAAAGCAGAATCCAATTCTGAGGTTTTTCAGTTTTGGACCCAACACTGCTACCGAAAATTAGGACTTTTCACAGAAGAGGAATTTTTCAGTGAGCCTAGGCCTGGATTACTCTCCTCCCCAAAATCGAAGTTAGGGATCAAATTCAAAGCATTTGGGTGGATAGAACTTCGGAAAAGCAAAACCTTAGTTTTCTATTGAACCAACACTGCAGGATTTCAGCTCCAAATCCAGATCCAACATCTTGACCCGGTAAGATCTAAATATTTTGTATTTCCATTTGAGGTTCTCGGTTTAATATGTCTCATCATACCAAGCTTGATGAAAATCTTGATGGAGTTGATAACTTCCGAGCCTAGAAGTATAGGATCTCCCTGGTCCTGGAAGAAAATGAGTTGGACTCCTATATCAGTGAGGAGGTTCCAGTTCTAGAGGGAGATGAGGCTAAGGCCTTACATAAGAAGAAGTTGGTTATGGAAAAGAGAATATTTATTGATTCTATCAAGGATCATCTCATACCACAGGTGTCCTCCCTCAATACACCTAAATCTATGTTTAATGCCCTAACCAAATTGTTTGAAGGGAAGAACATAAACCAGAAGATGACTCTGAGAAACCAACTGAAGAATGTAAAGATCCAAAATGCTGAGACCATCCAGTATTACTTTACAAGGGTATCTCAGATCAAGGAACAGCTAGAAGCAGTTGATGAAGAAGTGGAAAATGCAGAAATTGTGATGACCACCTTGAATGTTCTCCCTAGATCATGGGACTCTTTCATTCAAGGGATTTATGCTAGAAATAAGTTAGTCAAGTTCAGTGGACTATGGGAAGAATGCTCTAAAGAAGAAGCTTAGATAGCAGCTCGAGAAGAAAAGATGGGAAGTGAAGATCAAGCTCTTACAACCCACACCAAGAAAACCAAAAGGGACCATCATCACTCCAAAGGTAAGCCTTATCACTCTATAAGAGATTGGGCTACTGTTAGATGTTACACATGTAATGAGAAAGGTCACATATCCAAATTCTGTCCTAACAAAGGGAACTCAAAGAAGAAGAAGGGAAACAAGAGAAGACATTATGCTCAGGCTGCAGAGGATGATGAACCTTCCACAAAGAGAATCAGACAAGAAAGTGATTCTTCAAGTGATGAATAATATGTATTGATCTCCACTCTCACAGGAATTGTTTCACATGGAAGCAATGATTGGCTCATAGATAGTGGTGCTTCCAGGCACATGATGGGATTCAAAGAATCATTTGTGAAGCTATCTGAACATGAGTCACCTCACAAAGTGAAACTTGGGGATGACTACCAGTATCCAATAAAAGGTAGTGGTGAATCCTCCTATATACTAGACTCTGGAAAGTATTTGAAGATGAAGAATATATTATTTGTTCCAAAATTAAAGAAGAACCTCCTCTCCATATCTGCATTGGATGCAAAAGGAATGAGGGTTGCTTTCGTAGATGGACAAGTTCTTATGTGGCCTAAGGGAAATACTTTTGACGATGCAATAGTAATTGGGGAATAAGAAGGAGGTCTATACAAGTTGAAGGGCCAACCAGAACAAGCTTTGGTTCATGACTCAGTAGAACCAAATGAACTTTGGCATTGAAGGATTGCACATGTGCATTATAGAGCACTACCAATTGCAAGCAAATTTGTTGAAGGTCTTCCAGAAATTCAAGCAAAACATGAAGGGGTCTGCAAAGGATGTGCGAAAGGAAAGAACACAAAGAAGACATTTCCAAGTAGCGAAAGCAAAGCAAAAGGAATCTTGGAAATCATCCACTCTGATGTATGTAGACCAATGTCATCAAGCTCACTAAGCGGGTATGTGTACTATGTTTCTTTTATTGATGACTTTTCTAGGAAGACATGGATTTACTTCATGAAGAATAAAGATGAAGTATTCAGCAAGTTCAAGGAATTCAAAGCCTTAATCGAGAACCACACTTAAAGGAAGATCAAGACTTTTCGATCAGACAATGGTGGAGAAATCACTTCAAATGAGTTCAAGGAACTATGTAAAGACTCAGGGATGAAGAGGGAGTTGTCCACTCCTTATAATCCACAATAGAATGGAATTGTAGAAAGGAATAATAGAACTATCATGGAAGCTGCAAGACCTATGCTTCATGATCAAGATCTTCCTATGCATCTTTGGGCAGAAGTAGCCAGAATAACAATGTATGTATAGAACCATACTCCACACAGAGTACTCGAGAACAAGACTCCGGAAAGAAACCAGAAGTCAGCCATCTCAGAATATTCAGCTGTCCTCTGTACACACACATTCCAAAAGAGAAGAGAACAAAATTAGATCCTTTAGGAAAGAAGGGTATATTTGTGGGATACTCTGAAAGCTTGAAGTCTTACAGAATATAGTTCCCATGGTTCAAGAAGATTGACATCAACAGGGATGTAACATTTGACGAAGATTCATCCTACATCAAATCCAGAAAGAAACCTACTGAAGAACCTGAAGTAGCAGAAGCTCCCAGAATTCATGATACAATCATGAATGAAGAAACTCAAGAAGAAGATCGAGAATTTGAAGAACCACAAAGACCTGTAGATCCACCACAAGAAAAGAATCCTCACAAGAGGAAACCTGCTTGGGTACGAGAGATTATCCAAGGTGTGGAAAGATATGGGGTTCCAGAAGAGAATCTCAAAGAAAGAAAGAGGACCAGATCCTGTTCCAGTTATGTAGCTTTACTATGTGATTTTATTGATAAAGAACCTTCCAAATATGAAGAAGCAGTAGAAGGAAAAGAATGGAAGGATGCAATGATCGAAGAGTATCAATCGATCATGAAGAATGATGTTTGGGATGTTGTCCCAAGACCAGAAGGGAAGTCTGTCGTAACTTCCAAATGGATCTACAAGATCAAGCATGCTGCAGATGGTAGCATTGAAAAATATAAAGCAACATTTATTGCTCGTGGTTTCTCCCAAAAATAAGGAATAGACTATGAAGAAATATTTGCACTTGTAGCTAGATAAACTTCCATCAGATCGGTACTTGCTCTAGCTGTAGTGATGAAATGGAAGATACACCAAATGGATGTCAAGACTGCTTTCTTGAATGGTGTAGTGGAAGAGGAAGTGTATGTGGAGCAACCACTCGGTTTTGAGACACATGACAGGGATTCTCATGTGTGTAGATTGAAGAAATCCTTGTATGGTTTGAAACAGGCACCTAGGACATGGTACGACAAAATTGACAACTTTCTATCCAGTTTGGGCTTTACCAAAAGTAAAGCAGATTCCAACCTTTACTACAAGGTTGAAGATGGCAACCCAGTGATAGTCCTACTATATGTAGATGATAATATTTGTGACAGGTATGGACGGGTTGATTATCGATACGAAGAGAAATCTTGCTGCTGAGTTAGAAATGAAGGACTTGGCTATGATGCATTATTTTCTAGGTGTGGAGGTGTGGCAGACTACGGATGGAATCTTCCTTGGACAAGGGAAGTATGCAGTATAGATCCTAAAGAGATTTGGGATGATGGACTGCAAGGCATTAACCACACCTATGGAATCGAATCTGAAGCTATTGAGTGATGCTTCATTAGAGAAATTTGATGCCACGATGTATTGTCAGATGATTGGGTCCTTGATGTATCTGATCAACACGAGACCAGATATTTTCTTTGTTGTGAACACCTTGAACCAATACTTGACAGATCCAAGACATGTTCACTTGACTGTTGCAAATCATATTCTAAGGTACCTTAAGGGTACAGTTGATTATGGGATCAAGTATAAGACTGATCAAAGGATTAACTTGGAGGGTTATGTTGATTCAGATTGGGCAGGCAGTGCCATTGATAGGAAGAGAACTTCAGGGTGTTGCTTCAATATGGGATCAGGTGTGATCTCATGGTTTAGCAAGAAGCAATCCTGTGTGGCACTGAGTACAGCTGAAGCAAAGTATGTTGCAGCCTGTTCAGCTAGTTGTGAGGTAGTATAGCTGAGGAAGCTACTGTCTTATTTATTTAATATCCAGTTAGATGCTACTTGTATATACTGTGACAACCAAAGTTGTGTATTCCATGACAAGTCAAAGCATATCGAGATCAAGTATCACTATATCAGGGATATGGTGCAGAGAGGAGCAGTGAAGTTCTAGTATGTTGTGACGGACGAACAGATAGCTAATGTGTTGACTAAGACATTGGCTAGGGTGAAGTTTGAGTACTTCAGGGAGAAGCTTGGTATTCTCCAGATCAAGATTCCTCCCAAGAGGAAGTGATGTGTCCATACTAAGCGCTTCTAACATGGTGAAAGGATTGGTTCCTTCCATGGTCAAATGTATGTGCTGTGCCATTCTTACATGGTGAGAGGATTGGTTCCTTCCATGGTCAGATATAAGTGTTGTGCCTTTTCGACATGGTGAGAGGATTGGTTCCTTCCATGGTCGGATGTAAGAGTTGTGACATGGTGAGAGGATTGGTTCCTTCCATGGTCGGATGTAAGAGCTGTGACATGGTGAGAGGATTGGTTCCTTCCATTGTCAGATGTATGTGATGATGCCACATCCAGCATGAAAAAGGGATGGCTCTGTGAAGACACATCTAGTATGAAAAAGGACTAGCTCTGTGTGGATGCCACACCCAGTATGAAAAAGGACTGGCTCTGTGAAGACTCATCTAGTATGAAAAAGGACTAGCTCTGAGTGGATGCTACACCCAGTATGAAAAAGGACTGGCTCTGTGAAGATTCATCTAGTATGAAAAAGGACTAGCTCTGAGTGGATCCCAAACCCACTATGAAAAAGTACTAGCTCTGTGAAGACTCATCTAGTATGAAAAAGGACTAGCTCTATGTGGATGCCACACCCAGTATGAAAAAGGAATGGCTCTGTGAAGACTCATCTAGTATGAAAAAGGACTAGCTCTGAGTGGATCCCACACCCAGTATGAAAAAGGACTGGCTCTGTGAAGACTCATCTAGTATGAAAAAGGACTAGCTCTGAGTGGATGCCACATCTAGTATGAAAAAGGGCTAGCTCTGTGTGATGATACATCTAGTATGAAAAAGGACTGGCTCTGTAGATGTACATCCAGCATGAAAAAGGGATGGCTCTGTAGAGATTCCTATGATGAGAACAATCAAGAGATATCACCTGTGATGATGACTTAGTGATGATCTATATCGAGTGATGATGATCCAGATCCAGTGATGATGATCTAGCAGTGATGATCTAGATCCAGTGATGATGCCCAGTGATGATCTAGATCCAGTAATGATGTCCAGTGATGATCCAGATCCGATGATGAAGATGACTCGAAGATGAAGATGACTTGAATATGAAGATGACTTGAAGATGATGAAGACTCAATGATGATCCAAAAGATACAGAGAAGAAGACTTGTGCTGAAAATTGTGTCGAAAGAATACCTTCCTAGTTAAGAGGGAGTGTTGATGTATATGTAACTTCGGAATGTATTTCACTTGTATTTCTTATGTATTGTAACCCAATGCTTATTCTGGGATGTACTTGAGTCATTTCATGCCCTGATGTTCCTATAGAGAATATCTATAATGTAAACAAGTCATGTCAAGTCATTGTGGGTAACCCTCCTATTGTCTAAGGGTTTAAGTCCCCGGAGTTCCGTGGCACTAGGGTTATTAGACTCTCCTGGTGAGGTCGTCCCTAGTAGGGTTTTAGTCATGTTGGGATTAGTATAAATAGAGAGCTAGAATATCTATTTAGTACACATCACATAAACACTCTAGTGTAGCACATAGTTGAGGAAGGAGAAGACACTGGGGATAGATAGAAAGAAGGTTATTGTTGTCAGGAGATCACTTACTGTTTTGGGGTTCTACTTTTGGTGCTGATTCTATCTCTAAGGAAGTTGTGGGGTTTTCACCATTTATGGTTTCCCCGAGGATAAACACTGTGTTCATTGTCTCTTGTGTTTGATTGTTGTGCTTTTTATTCTCTTAGTTAAATATCCTAATGTTATGCTAGCTTAATGATGAAATTCTAACATATTCATTTTGTCCAAAATATATTCATTTAAATCTACAATTATTTGGTTATCATGTTTCATAGTTTGTAGCCCGTCCTTTAAGTCTCTAACTATCTGTAATATCTACGGATTGTTCAAATGTAAGTACAGGTTGTCAGGATTAATGTGTTGAGAACCATTCTCAGCAAAGGCTTCGGCATTCTCCATTTTCTGCAAAACAGGTTTTTATATTTTTGGACAAAAATAATTACAAAAATAAAAGTAGTATGTTGTTTTCCTTAGAAGTGAGTGATCCTATCAGGCCTACTGTTGCAAGCTCTCTCTGATACCACTTGTAACATCTGCAAAAACAATTCAAACTAATTTTTATTTTTTATTTTGGTTAGTTTCTTTAACTTCATGTAACTTAGAATTTTACTAGAAAGTATGTATAACATTAATTTTACAAACTCCTCGTAGGGTGTA
Organism: Pseudotsuga menziesii; assembly: GCA_001517045.1. Classification (NCBI taxonomy): domain Eukaryota; kingdom Viridiplantae; phylum Streptophyta; class Pinopsida; order Pinales; family Pinaceae; genus Pseudotsuga; species Pseudotsuga menziesii. The sequence goes on from LPNX010585658.1 coordinate 330,142, forward strand.
CTTCAGTATCAAGTCTTTAATTTATCAATAACTAGCTTATCTGAAATCTTTTCCTTGTAACATTACTTGTGACGTAATGATAAAATTATCTATATCTACCTTATTTATGTAACACAGTTTTTCAACGTCGTTTGTTTAGATTTAAACTAGAACTGCATAAGAGAAAACTTGTGGTCTTACTTAGTCTGTTTAACTAAAGCATGAGTTTTCCCAAAAATTATTAGTGCAAGTTGCAAGGCATATCAGTTTGAAGGATTACTCTAGGTAAGGATGTTGTGAGGAAGAAACACTATTAGGTAAGCTTGGGTTTTATTCTTAAGTTACAAACTTAAAAATTATTATAAGATTTTTCCAAATCTAATACTTACCAAGTAATACTTCCAATGCAGGTGAACACCACAACTAAGTAAAAATAGTTCTCAAGGGTTAACGGTCCTATATGAGCATAATACAAAGGTTTGCATAATATGGAAAGGTTCATAAGGCTTAGACTATAATAACTCCAAATCCCATCATGATATGAAAACCCAAGATGTGAGGTGATGTTTGGAATGGTTGTCATTAAAAGTGACATTCGTATTAACCCTGCAAGTACCAACATGAGATTTACTTTTATTATCTATCAAAGGAAAAGGTTGTATTCTCCAGATGTTAGTCGTTGGGAGGTTGGTAAAACCCTAAAAACTTTAACAAACCTTGAATGTAGTGCCAAATTCATGTTTGGACAAAAGAGCAACTTCGACAGTTTCCTCCCTCATTCGAAGAACCTCAGCTGCACCATTTTTTCTATTACTCTGTTAGTGACCTCCATACTTGGCCTTCGCCCGAAACTATAGTGGTATTCAATTGATGTCGAGACTTTCTCATCCCACTTCCTTGGTAACAGGAAATCGAAGGGTTACAAGAAGGTAACTACTACATATGGTAATTCTTTCCTTTTGTTTTTATTTTTCTTTTCGTTCATAGTTATAGATTTAAAACCCTAAATCCTTACTGTGTACTCTGTGTGTAGGGAATCTTGTATGACAGTGGGCGTGGTTGGATTCTTGCAGAGGCTACCCTTATGGTAAGACCCATGTCTACTCTGTTGTGGTTCTGGAAAACCCAAAGCAACTTACTATGCTTGGACCATGGACTCATTTGATATCTTTAACTTATTCAGTGATGATAAAGAGGTGAAAATAACTATTTTATGTAAAATAATATTATCCTATAATTTGTAGTTTTAGTGAAGTCTATTTAAATACTAAACCACTTGGTCTTCTATGCTTTAGTTTAACATGACTGCCTTTGTCCGTTTCTTTTTGTTTGCATAGTCCTTCGTTAAAAAATTGTATGGAAATGGTTTTGTACGGTTATTGAGGCTCTAAGAAAGATCTTGTTTATTTCTTCTAAACAAAGGAAGGTTTAATAATTTCTTTACCTTGATTTTTGGAACCGAATCTGACTTAAAGAGAAACATGTGACCTACAATGGTTTTAATGTTAAGTTTTCATCTTAAAATGTGTGATACATACAAACAATTTGGCTGTGAGTCTGTGTAAAATGCCACTTTCAAGTCCCAGTTGTTTGCAAGAATACTTTTATCGACATCATTGGGTTTCCTATAAATGTTAATTGAGATAGTATAAATGCCTATTAATTTTTCTAGGGAAATTTTAGTCCTGTAATCAGTAATTGATGATACTGTGTAACTTTATGGGATAACCTGTTCTTTGTAAAAATGCCTTGACCTGGGAGGGTTTGATTAGTTTTTACAAAAATCATAGTTTTATTAATTTATGTTACTAGTTATAAATCTCGTAAATAATTGTTAGTGAGATTTGGAACAAATAAGGTTATAGCTTCTTTCGGATCTATTAGAAATATCAAGTTTAGTTGATACTATTTTATTTACTCGTAATCTTTGCTTGTTTTCATTCCAAGTCACATTATTGTATTATTGAGGAGAAACAAAGGTTTTTTAAAAAGGAAAACCCTATTAACTCTTTTCTATGCTGTGAGACTTATTAACTCGTAAACTTCTAGTCTAGAGACTTCTCTGTAAACACATTTTTTTCTTTAAGTGTAAAGTTTTCTTTCTTGACCTAATAATTTAGTTGATTTATGAGAGTTTGTTTCTCTAATATATTAGAGACTTTAATTAACCTTCGTATATCATATTGTTTAAAATAAGAGGAAGGGGTAAGCCCTAAAACTTAAACAAAATAAACTTTACATAATACTGTAGATTAAGCGATGAGTAAGATTTTTGTTTATTTAAATTTTAGGAGGGATTACACAGCTATCTATTTCCATTAACAGATATTAACAAAGGCTGTGTTTTTACCAAGGAAACTAGTTATGTCAAATCTAGGTTTTTGTTAAAGTGTTTAAGTAAAGTAGTTTTTCTATATAAATTATAAGGGTTAAGCCCTTAAGGCTATAAGTTATTAATTTGGAAAACTATTTGGAACAATATCAAAACAAACTAGAAGCGTTCAAAATGTGATAAGGTTTGTCGACCATCTCAACTTGATATTAATAGAACAGTTTAAGGTCTGAACTTATGAATCTCGTAGAATCTGGCGAGTGATGTTTCAATTTTCTGCACTTTCAAATAACCTGTAAATTCTTTTATTTTTCCTTTAATAATAGTAAAAGTTTAACATTTAGATTTAGAGATGTACTACATGTTTAAAATAAATACAATTTTTCTAAATTAGAGGAAAGACTGTTTATAACTATATATTGCACCCATGCTCTGAAATCAGAATAATACATATTTATTCATTCAATATGTTTCTACTCATTCAACATAATTATATATCCTCTTGTACTAGAGTACGTCACCATTAATTTAGTGAGGGGAAAAATACAGGGGAAAAATATTTTTCAATTCTAACTCAATCAGCATCTTTCCATTACTAAATTCCAAACAACTTGCATTTCATTTATACTGAAATAAATAAAGATATAAACAGATTAGATTTGGAACCTGAAAGTTTTACAGAGAAATGGGACCAATACCCAAGGGACACTCTTCCACCCAACCTTTCCTGAAGCATCCAAATCACTTGCTTAGGACCCCCGAGATTTCTCACTACACCACTAGGACAGAAATATCTACTACACCACAGACTTCTATAACTTAGCTCAACAGTAGACTTAACTCAACAATTCACTTTAGCTATCCCCTCATCAAATTCTTTGTGTTCTTGACTTTTCAGTTTGTAGCAATCACAAAGTCATTCTCTCATAAATCAGAATGAGTGGTGAGCCACCTACTCAATTTGATGGTTTATATAAGATTTCCTAGGTCTTAGGGTCAGTTTTGAAATTTAATGAGCCACCTAGCTCAGTTTCCCCTCTGAGGGAACATGACCACTTTTTAGGGATTATGCTCCTACAAGAGCTATAAAGTGAATGTTGGTGCTGCCACTTGTCAATCACCCTTTTATAGCTTCTCCTTCCTCTTAGTGGCATTGAACACTCATTTAACATTCTCCCCTGATTAGGTGTCTCCCCTTATTCATTAATAAAAATAAATAATTCTTCAATTATAGCCATCCTTGACCCACTTGGTCATAAATGTTACAATAAAATTTAACATAAGGGTGTGTGCAAGCTGATGAGGGTCTCTTTTGACGCGTTAGATGCAATAGAAAACTAGGAAAATAGGCATCCATCAACTTGCATGGATATTTTGAGACACTTACACAATGAATCTTGCGATGAGTGAAAAACAAGAAATGTAGGAAATTGAATGATGTTTCCAAATATATAATTTTTTTCTATTGAAAATGTTGTTAACTATCTAAAGTTAGATATTTTTTAACAGACACTTTTTTTAAAACAAATTATAAGGTATATGTTTTTTGGGTGCAGCCTCTGAGTGACTAAATGATGAAATAAACTAAAAAAAACCAGTATACATATAGAGAACATATAGTACTAGTGCACGACTATTTTTCCAATAATAAAAATAACTTTTTTAATTTTTTTTAATTATCTTAGAGATCAAACCTCGAAAACAGTACGTCAATTGTGGTTGCATCGTTTGAATGTCTTAAATAAATTATTTGGAAATGGGTTTTTTATAGCATGTAGAGGTCGGTGTTCTTTAGTGCACCATACATTTTTTTTTTAAATGGTTGAGAAACGAAAGATATATGGATGAAACACTAACAGTGTGTTTTTTGAGTTGAGGAGTGATGACAGAAGATAAACAAGAAAAAAATAGAAAAAATTATGCATTCTTGTTAAAAGTTACATATTTGGAATATGCAAAAAAAACCATATTTGTTTCTAGAATCTCATAAAAAAGGAGGTGTGCAACATACTCAGATGGATGGCTAAACACGAGCATATTGAAAATTTGTATATAATGGTGAATTAACCATGGTTTATCATACTCCAAGGAATAGGCATGTTGAATCCGAAACAAAGTCTTAAGCCGACACATAGGCATAAGAATGCCATGCAAGCATGGGTGGAGGCTTGACCCTATCATTTAGAGGGAATACATTTTTGAATTTAAAGAAATCACGTGCTCGTTATTGTGAACAATAACGTGTGCGTGTTAATAAAAACGGGAGCGTGTTTTTATGAATCGCAACACGCGCGTGTTTTTAACTACTACAATGAGTTTGGTTTTGTAAGTTATACCAATACTAAAATTATTTTATGTCCCTCCCGTTCCCCTCTTCCCCCTGACTCTTACTAACCCCCCCTCCTCTTGTCCTACCTTAACCCCTCCCCCCTTCTCTCCCTAACACCCCACCGCCCCATTCTTTCTCCCTCTCTCTCACACGCCCATGTTCTCCATTACCACTAACACCTATATATCCCTTCCCCCCCACCCCTAAACCCATAACCCTTTCTCTCTACCTCTAACTCTTAAACACATCCTACTGTTCTATCTCTAAATCACTTGCACCCCCCCCGCCCTTGAATAGGTGTCTACCCTTATTTATTAATAAAAATAAATAATTCTTCAATTACAGCCATCCTTGACCCACTTGGTCATAAATGTTACAATAAAATTTAACATAAGGGTGTGTGCAAGTTGATGAGGGTCTCTTTTGACGCGTTAGAGGCAATAGAAAACTAAGAAAACAGGCATCCATCAACTTGCATGGATATTTTGAGACACTTACACAATGAATCTTGCGATGAGTGAAAAACAAGAAATGTAGGAAATTGAATTACGTTTCCAAATATATAATTTTTTTCTATTGAAAATGTTGTTAACTATCTAAAGTTAGATATTTTTTAACATGCACTTTTTTTTTAACAAATTATAAGGTATATGTTTTTTGGGTGAAGCGTCTGAGTGACTAAATGATGAAATAAACTTACAAAAACCGGTATACATATAGAGAACATATAGTACTAGTGCATGACTATTTTTCCAATAATAAAAATAATTTTTTAATTTTTTTATAATTATCTTAGAGATCAAACCTCGAAAACAGTACGTTAATTGTGGGTGCATCGTTTGAATGTCTTAAAGAAATTATTTGGAAATGGGTTTTTTATAGCATGTAGAAGTCGGTGTTCTTTAGTGCACCATACAATTTTTTTTTAAATGGTTGAGAAATGAAAGATATATGGCTGAAACACTAACAGTGTGTTTTTTGAGTTGAGGAGTGATGACAGAAGATAAACAAGAAAAAAATAGAAAAAATTATGCATTCTTGTTAAAAGTTAAATATTTGGAATCTACAAAAAAAACCATATTTTTTTCTAAAATCTCATAAAAAAGGAGGTGTGCAACATACTCAGATGGATGGCTAAACACGAGCATATTGAAAATTTGTATATAATGGTGAATTAACCATGGTTTATCATACTCCAAGGCATAGGCATGTTTAATCCGAAGCAAAGTCTGAAGCCGACACATAGGCATAAGAATGCCATGCAAGCATGGGTGGAGGCTTGACCCTATCATTTAGAAGGAATACATTTTTGAATTTAAAGAAATCACGTGTTCGCTATTGTGAACAATAACGTGTGCGTGTTAATAAAAACGGGAGCGTGTTTTTATGAATCACAATGCGCGCATGTTTTTAACTACTACAATGAGTTTGGTTTTGTAAGTTATACCAATACTAAAATTATTTTATGTCCCCCCTGCTCCCCTCTTCCCCCTAACTCTTACTAACCCCCCCTCCTCCTGTCCTACCTTAACCCCTCCCCCCCTCTCTCCTTAACA
>LPNX010585658.1:338976-491491 GCA_001517045.1 Pseudotsuga menziesii
GTTGAATGTAATTATGAATTTTTAATTATAAATAAATAAAAGTGGAGACAACAGCTTGGGAGAGCTGTTAAAAAGAGTGTTACTGGTCAAGTTGGTGGAGGAGACTGGGTGGAGAGAAAATAGACAAGTGGCAGCATCCTCAAACACTTCCAATGTTGAAGGTGGCAACCTCCCTACATTTGGGGTCATGAGCCCCCAAGAAAGTGGGATCAGAGCAGGCGGCTCAATTAATGACAACTAACCCAAAAAGACCTAGGAAATCTTAATAAAAAATCCCATTGAAGAGAATCGAGGCTGCTCATTCCAAGAGAAGAATCATTCAGGTGAATGTGCTTCAAAGGATTTCATTGGGAAGGGAATTTGTGGAAGGTGTTTGAGGGGTAATCTTCAGGAAGTGATCCAGTATAGATTTTCAACTGAAAGATCTCGTTGTTGAGTGCAGAGTTAGTACTGAGTCATTGGACTAGTATTTTGTTGCTTGCTCCACCAGTTCTCAGCCAAGGAGACCAGGAACAGGCTCAGGGGTCCTGAGAAGTCATTGTTTGAGCGCTCTCCAGGAGTTGGTAGGGAGGAACGGCCTCCCAACGCCGTTGTCATCCAACTTTAAATAGGTTCTACATTCTTTATTTACTGTGTTAAAAGTTTATATCTGAGAATGAATGAATAATGAATGATTTATATGTTATGTAGTGAACCGTTAAAACTTGAAATCTTTTAGTTGTTTGAATGCTAAATCTGTATTTGATGAAAAATAATCCTACCTGTGTTTTTCCCCGTCTGAATAAACCAGATCATACTCTAGCATAGGTAGTGTGTTTAAAATGGATGTAGATATGATAGGAATCTGAAATGAATAGAGTTACTTAGGTTTTTCAGAGTGTTGGAATCTTTTCTTCTGTAGATAGTTGCTTCCGAAAAAGAATATTAATCTGCTTAGTTAGGTTATTATTAAAACCAAACTGTGTATTACGAATGCTAGAAAAAGAAAAGGGTCATATTATTTTACTAATAGTAGTGTGTTCAAGTATGTAAGTTATCCTTTTACACAATACTTTCTTTTACAAATTATACATCTAACCTGAAATAGAAGAAATAGAAATGTCCCAGTTATAATGCTTATTTATTTATGTTAAGGAAGGGTTTAAATATGGTTATGTTATTTTATATCATTTCCTAATATTAACAGCTAATTTAACCTGCAACTATTTGAACCCTAAGTAAGGATTAGTAACCTATGCTTAAAGTATTATTAATAAGGAACAGTTCTTAAACTCATACAGACAAATTATATGTAAAGGATTAATGACAGGTTTGAAAATCCTCATTTCTTTTTATCAAGCTTACAAAAATAATCCTATTGAATAAACTAAACTAATATATACTGTTCTCAGTCTTTATTAATAAAGTATATGTGCAAATATGTACCTAATAAAATATAGTAAATTCTCAGATAATAATATTAACATAAACAGTATCGATTATAAATTAACAATTCTTTAACAAACTGAAGAAATTTTTAAAGAAAGAAAACAAATATCATTTTCCATAAACCCTAACCTTGAATTCTTTGAGCCATTAAAACAATCTTAAATTTTTTTTGAGAGTAATCGAACTTAACGAAATAACACTAAAGAAATCATTATTATAAAATTTAAATAGGGTAAAAACCCTAGCTCATATTTTTGAGCAGAAATCTACCAGTATTCTTTATATAAAGTAGTAACCTAGGACAAACAATAAGATTAGTTATTTTTAACCATTAAAAGAACCAATTAAATTCATTACCTAGAGATAAAATACAATAATGAACAACATATACAAAATATATACTTATAAAAAGAATTGTTCCCTTTTATTTTTACAAACAGGGTGTATCTATAAAAGCGAAAGACGGGGTTAAAACCCTTATATATATTACAATTACAAATATCAATACATCGAAGTTATAAACCGAATTATTTGGATTATGTAACCATTAGATAACTAGGTTATTATAAATTACTTACAGTCCTTTAAGGACAAACAAAAAGACATTGGTAATTATTATAAACTAGAATTTCCACAATACTTTGTAGTACTAGTTAACAGTCAAACTAAATAAGTAATAGAATTTGTTAAAAATTTAGTAGAATAATTTATTTTAAAAACGAGGGTTTCCACAAGATAAACCCTAGCTCATAACTCTGAACAAAAATGAGCAATAATTATAACTAAACTATGACTATATGTATCAGTCTTAAAAACATTAACAAGAAACTCTTATAGAGTACTTTAAACAGAGTACAAAAACTTCATCTACAGTTGAGAAGGGTAAAAACCCTAAGTAGACAGAGCATGATGTTAAGCATACGATAAATCGAGACAAGATTGAAGACAGAGCTGTCTTTATAAGAGAAATATTGTTTAAATTATAAATAAGCTGTAAAACTAAACATCAAAACTATTTACATTGCTCAGTTTAAAACCGAGTCTGCCCATCGACTAGCGAGGGTTTGAAACTGGGAAAATCAACAAACGACCTATAAAAGAAACCACATAACTTATGGCGAGTCAAGGAAGGCTTCCCCAAACCCTGGGTTATTCCAAATGACCACCCTGATACAAGTAGGGTAAAACCCAACACATGAACCACAGGGCTTACTCGCATTAAGCCACAAGCCATGGCATTCGAAAACAGTCTGCATACTTTCCTCCACCGTGGATGTATATAGTCACGAGCCCCTGTAAGAAGTTTTTAAATACAAAAGTTAGATGTTAAATAACTCAAGATTTGTTTTATACTATCGTAATAGTATATACACCTATTGCAAGTTAAATAAACACTAAAACAAATTTTTACCTGTGATTTGAAACGTCGAACAGCCTAGTGGATTTACGGTCACCAGTAGACTTTGCAAATGATAGAACCAACAGCCTGAAGACTAAACCTCACGCAACGATGAGCCATGAGGACAATGAAAGGAAGATTGCGCAGACAGCAAGCCAAGGGAAACAATAGACTCAGCAAAGTTTGTAGAGTGAGAACTCATAGCCACTAAGAATGGCTTTAAAAACCAAATACTAGAGGCAAAGGAAACACTAACCCAAGACTCGAGACAACTGGAGCAGAAGAGGACTGACGGCCGCCATGAAAGCCAAGCAGAGCAGCCTCAAGGGCCAGCGTGAACTGCGGAGGAGAAATGAAAAGGGTTAGGGTTACGAAGGTTCTTATATCTTCCACGCTTGGCCAGGAGAAGACCACGTGGTCACGTTAAATCAAACCATGCAGTGGATTGTTTTGTATAGACTCCTGCATTACATAATAACCCATTATTTAATCATTTGAAACGAGGTGTAAACTATATTATAACCAAATTATTTCCTTGTAAATCGAATACACCATTCGTCATATCATATGCTATATTAGTATTAGAATATCAACGATATGATTTATGTTGACCTAGCAAGTAGTGACACCTTTAAACTTTGGTAAATGCCCGAAATTGTTCATGCATAGATCTCATTTCATCATTAACCTTATGTTTATTATATTGTAACATCACAAATACGATTTGGATGGTAGTAATTATTTTCTTTAGACGTTGACCTTGTTATGGATAGAGATCATATGTTATATGGGAGAGCTCAAGCTAACCACCGAACAACTATAGTTTTCCTATGTAGAAACATTATAGTTTATACATAGTTAATCTCTTGTAAAACGACAATTCAAGATATAACTTTTATAAATGGCATAATGTAATATTTTGGAGAATCATAAACTCTATTATAAACTTGTTTATGACCTTAAACAAAGTATAGACTTAAATGTCTATTAAACAAAATAGATTATGCATGTCTATAAGTCATATAGGAACTAATAAATCAAATGGTAGCAAATCTATGAAGTTAGCAGAGTGTATTGTAAGAACACTTTTATGAATTTATTTTACATAGTTCAGAGCGACGAAACTTTAAAGGATTTTGGTTGTGACTCAACTTGGTTCGTACTAATGATTCACCATGTCTATTGGGTAGTAGAGTGGTTATAGAATTATACAAAATAACTAGAAAGTCGACCTGTTTTGAAAGCATCAATCTCAGAAAAACTGTTTGTAGACAGTAATTTAATACAAGAGAAGTATCATAGAAAACTAAGAAATTGAATAGGAATGATCCTACTTGAGTCCCGAATTATTAGAACCACATGGTTCGACATGAAGTTAAGAAGTATAGGCGAAAATTGATTTCATGTGAGAAAACATTATGGTTTATTTTTGTTGTTAGCACAAATCAAACTTTTAATGACAAGAAGGTTAAGGCTGTAAGTTTCATCGCAGAAGCGAAATGTTGAACAGTTGTTACATAGATAAGATAATATATTATTGTTTACATACTGATAAAACAACCATTATAACATTGCAAGTTATGCACACTAAAGTAGAATTACTTTGTAACTGAGATTATAATTTTAGAGCCGCAAACATATCTTACTGTCGCTACGTACTTTTGAACTTTATTACAAGAAAAACTGAAGGAAGCCAAATGGTTTTACCTCACGGAAGTTGTTTGAAATTTAGCAACTTAATTACTAAGCTTTAAAATTGCAAATAAAACACTGCTAGATACTTTAAGAATATTTTTTTTAAACGTTACTCATTCGATCATACATGTAAACCTGTAAGAACCAGTAATCTTCTGCGTTAGCACAATTACTAAGTAAGCCCTGGAGTCAAAAGTTAGATTCCACCTACTTTACATGAAGAGACTCATCAATAAACTAAAATAAAATAATACGCAAGCAAACCTTATTCTTATTACAAAAATGAACTGTTTAGTTAACATAATTGAGATTTTGTAAAAATAGTCACTTGACTATTTCTTTTATTGCTAAGGTTTAGCTGTTAGTAAACCGCAGGTTTTAGCATTTGTTGTTATCTCAAAATTTAAATTTTTTGTGAAAATTTGGGGTTTTGACACGCTCTCTCTCACACACACATCCAAAGGTCACCCAACCCCACTAAGGACCCTCCCCCTCCACTCTATCTTTGTTTCTCTCTCACAAATACACACAGATCCCTATGTCTCCCCTAACCACTAAAACCCCCTACCATATAACCTACAACACCTAGACACCCCCACACACATCCACAGGTCTCCCTTTACCACTAACACCCCCTCCCTTATATCACTCCCCAACCAATCCAACTACCTATAGCTCCCACCCCCCTATTACATCCCCTCTACATTCACCTAGACACCCCCACACACATACAAAAGTCACATCCATAGGTCTCCATTTACCACTAACACCCCCTCCCTTATATCACTCCCCAACTAATCCAACTACCTCTAACCCCCACCCCCCCTATTACATCCCCTCTACATTCACCTAGACACCCCCACACACATACAAAAGTCACATCCATAGGTCTCCATTTACCACTAACACCCCCTCCCTTATATCACTCCCCAACTAATCCAACTACCTCTAACCCCCACCCCCCCTATTACATCCCCTCTACATTCACCTAGACACCCCCACACACATACAAAAGTCACATCCATAGGTCTCCATTTACCACTAACACCCCCTCCCTTATATCACTCCCCAACTAATCCAACTACCTCTAACCCCCACCCCCCCTATTACATCCCCTCTACATTCACCTAGACACCCCCACACACATACAAAAGTCACATCCATAGGTCTCCATTTACCACTAACACCCCCTCCCTTATATCACTCCCCAACTAATCCAACTACCTCTAACCCCCACCCCCCCTATTACATCCCCTCTACATTCACCTAGACACCCCCACACACATACAAAAGTCACATCCATAGGTCTCCATTTACCACTAACACCCCCTCCCTTATATCACTCCCCAACTAATCCAACTACCTCTAACCCCCACCCCCCCTATTACATCCCCTCTACATTCACCTAGACACCCCCACACACATACAAAAGTCACATCCATAGGTCTCCATTTACCACTAACACCCCCTCCCTTATATCACTCCCCAACCAATCCAACTACCTCTAACCCCCACCCCCCTATTACATCCCCTCTACATTCACCTAGACACCCCCACATTAATATAACCCCCCCACACTCCTAAATTCCTAACACATCCCTTCCTCTCACTCTCTCTCTCACACACATCCCTATGTCTCCCCTATGACACACACACACACACATCCCTATGTCTCCCCTTACCACTAGCACCCTCTAACATATCTCTCTAACACACACACACACACACATCCCTATGTCTCCCCTTACCACTAGCACCCCCCAACCTATCTCTCTGACACACACACACAAATCCCTATGTCATACCTTACCACTAGCACCCCGTAACCTATCTCTATGACACACACACACACATCCCTATGTATCCCCTTTATTACTAACACCCCTTAACCTATCTTTTTCTCACACACACATCCCTTGAGTTGCAAAAACAATATAGTTAGGTTGAAGAGAGGGGGGGTGTTAAGGTGCAAATAATAAGGGAGTTCTTGTTAATTCCCCATAAACCTTGAATGATCCCTTAGCTGCGCAACTAACTTCTTAAATGCTCCAAAATTCTATTAGAGTAAAACGCGCCCCTGTTTTATGTGTCCAAAATGCGCCCCCGTTTTAGTTAACAATAAGGCTTGCGCTTTTAGTCTCTGTATAAACAATAGCAGTCCCTATCCCAGAAACACTCTAACACATTTCACACAGGTTTAATAGTCCACGCACAATTTTAGGTTACAGACAATGTGTGAACATTCTCTTCTTCACCATATTATGACACAATTTTTTTTTGACATTAAGCATCTCCACCACAAGTTTCTAAGTATTGCTTGGAGCATGGTATACATTGAGGAGGAAGAAATAAAGAATTAATTGAGCAAGAAAGAATCCATTAATTGAGAAAGGAGAAACATAGAGCATAGGCCACCTGAAACCTTTGCAGATTTAATTGAATGTGGGTATACAAGTGACGAAGTTAGAGAGACGTTGAATGCCGAAAGTATGCTCGAAGAAGACAATGTTGTTCATACCACCTAAGAGGATTTCCAATTGCCAACATTCGACCATCAGGAAGAAACGAAAGGCCATGAATCTCATGTTCAAACGCCAGACCAACCAAGTGAGATGGTACATGGTGTAGTTCCAACCTCCCTACCTCCATTATAAACTTCATGCGAAAGAACTCCAAAACGTATACAGATCGATGAAAGTCACATTGGTTCGCTTGAAGGTACACTGTCAAAACGCATTATTGCATATCAAGATCAACATATACTTGTCAACTATTTTCATTCTAAATGTGATGGAGATAAATGTAGATTGAGGACATCGGGATAGTGCTAGGGGTGTCCCTCTACTCTGGGTCCATGGACAAGGGATCATTTTTTCGGTCAATTTTGGAAACTAGGGTTCTGCTCAGTAAATGAATGTCCATTTTTTGCACATAGGGGTCAGCTTTGCAAATTCCTTGATCATGAACGTGTGGCTAGCGTTCTCACATGGAACCTACCTAAACACACTTGCATGACCTACCAGAAGCCTGTTTTGATGCACAATTTCCATTCTACGCCTCGAGTAGGGATTTAACATGTGTCCCTGAAAACCTGTAGGAGGTGGGATTCAACGTGCGATAAAATGATGGCCATTGCTCGGATCGACAAGATGTTGACTCCGTTGGATTGAGGACATAGAGATAGTGCTAGGGGTGTCCCTCTACGTTGGGTCCATGGAAAAGGGATCCTTTTTTCGGTTAATTTTGGGAACTAGGGTTTTTCTCAGTAAGTGAATGTCCAATTTTTGTACATAGGGGTCAGCTTTGCAAATTCCTTGACCGTGAATGTGTGGCTAGTGTTCCTACATGGAACCTACCTAAACATGCTTGCATGACCCACCGAAAGCCCGTTTTGATGCACGGTTTCCATTCTATGCCCCAGGTAGGGGTTCAACAGGTGTCCTTGAAATGTTGTAGGAGGTGGGATTCAACGTGTGATAGAATGATGGTCGTTGCTCGGATCGACAAGTCATCAAATCTGTTGGATTCAGAACATCGGGATAGTGCTAGGGTGGCCCTCTACTATGTGTCCATGTACAAGGGATCATTTTTTTGTTAATTTTGGAAACTACAGTTTTGCTCAGTTAGTGAATGTGAAATTTTTGCACATAGAGGTCAGCTTGAAGGTGATTGTAGATCTTCCCCTCTTGAAAAAATACTTGTTGCAAACTATTATTCCATGTGTATCTGTTGAAAATTCTGTTACCTATTGTGAGGTGTTGAACTTGACTTATTTCCCATCATTATCAAGCAAGAAATATTCTTTGTTTTTTTTTTAATTAAGGCGAAAGGAGTTGTCAATCTCTATGTGGAGGTGATTTGATCTCAGGATCTTGAATATCATTCATGAGACTGGAAATTCGAAAGAAGGTTTTTTCCCATATTAATTTATCTTGGTCATCCAAGAGATGTGAGCATTTGTACAATGAAATGCAGGAGGAGACACGTCCATTACGTCAGTAACCATGTAATGGAACATGTTTATGTTTAGAAACAAGTGGCCAACCTATTACGCCATTATTACAAAATATATATATCTTCACACTACGAATGTTTTGAATAATACTCCATAAAGATAAATTCATAAAACAAGATTCAAAATAGTACTTCTCTAATCAATTTAAACTATAATAAAATCACACATAATTTTCATCTTTTCCAAAGTTGTTCCTCGAGGCCATTCATCAAATGCCATGTACATTAACAAAATGATAAAATAATGTGCAAGATATACATAATGTGCAGGATATAGTCATAACCATTATTTTGAATCAACCTTATAATAATCGGATACTTTTAGGTTTGATGTGAATCCCATGTATTTGTTAGATGAAAGACATCATGTCAAACACTAATTTTATTTATGTAGACCACACAAGTGCATCACTTAGGTGTGTCAACTTCATGCATCCTTTAAATGTTTGTTAGGTTGTTATGTGGGTAAGGTGCTTTTGTATTCCACTTAGTTGGATTAGTTGCTTAGCTGTGTTGGGTGCTTATGCATGTATTAGGTATGTTCCATATTTGTGAATACAGTTTAACATTGCTAATATAACATTGTATATGCAATTGGATCGTGGTAAAAAACAATTGAAATGTACATTTTTTTCATTACGTAATATTGTAATTGTGCATTGTTCTCAAATTTATAACTGATATCTCCATGCAATCGTAAAATCTATAAAAAATTGGGAACATTACACATAGAAACATTATTGGCCACATGTGTATAATCACACTTAAAAGACTGAACCATGAATATCTCAAGAGCCTTGATATGAAATATTTTTTATATCATGAAAGTTATAATACAAAAATAGAAGGCCCATCTATGGCCTGTCAATGTACATGTGTCAAAAACATTTTTCATGTACATGTGCAAACAAAAGCACATCTGTCCTGGACCGTGCCCCTATACTCTAACTCCAGATTGTACATAAAAATACATATTTGTCTTGGACTAACACATCAAAACTCTAACTTTCTCTTGTTTTTATCGGACCTTGATGCTTGTTTCTTCTTTCAACGACCACTGTGCATCTCTAGCGAATGCAAATCAATCACAAAATTTCTTGATCAGGTAACTGAACTAGTACTATCCAATAATAACAAAGTTTGAAAATTTAAAATATGACTCAGTTGTACATAAAACAAAGACTTACTGCATCCGCATCGGCTACAGGTGCCTCTGGTGTCCTCTTCCTTTTAGAGAGTCTCTCTATAATGCCTCTCTGTGAATAAAAAGAAAATATGTCAATTATATCAAGAGTTATCAACATGTACATGAATGAGAAAGTACTAATCAATTATGTAAAAAGTGAACATCTCATCGAAAAAACCATTTCTAGGGGAAGAGGCTAGAACTCTTCAGTAGGAAGAGGAGCTGTAGGTTGAACATCAACCTCAGTTGCATGCACTATGGACCAGCGTGTGGCTACATTCACCAAATGATAAAATAGTTAGACATCGTGCATGTCCATAAACAATACAAATGAACTGTACAATTACAAATATTCAAGTATATGTACCTCAATGTGACTTATCCCTACTGTAGATGCAACATTGACCACAGCATCAACAACCCCAGTAAGGTCTGGCACAGATGGCTCTACATCCTGATGTTGTAAACATGCGAAAATAACATTAAGAAAAACTAGTTGTGAAGTGAATTCAAAGCTAACCAGCAACTACCATTGGAAGTGTGTACATTACCATGGGATGAGTAGGTTGATCCTCATGCACACCCACTCTTTTCAAGGAAGAGGGTCGTCTGATGTAAGTAACCCCCTTATCTACATTTGGACTACGGGGAGATACAAACCAAAGAGGCGGTGCAAGGGTTTGCGATGATGTCTGCAGTCATAAATTGTTACCATAGTTAGACATGGAGTTGAATAGATGGAATACTATGTACTAAAAAAATAACATGTTATAATATACTTACCCTTTCCTGGGACATATCTCCCCCATGGGAGTGACCGCTTCCATCAATTTATTTCCCCTCTTCAGATGCTGATAACATCTGCAAGTTTAAAAATTAGAAAGATTAGAAATCTATAAAGGAGTGTATAGTAAGAAATTTAAATAATTCGAACAAGATTCAGTCATTAACCATGTACTTACATTCTTCAAGTAATTGTAAATTCCACCTTGTAGTATGTTGCTGAGATCAATGTCTCCAGCATGACATTCTAAGTGGGGTTCCTGCAACCTCAAAAATTGTAAATATTAGACAATTTAACAAATTAATCAAGACTAACACATGCATTAACAAAATGATATGTATTAACAAAATGACAAATGTTTAAATATTACCTTAATGATGGTTTTTTGGGCCTCGGGTACAACCACATCAGGTGCAGTACCACCTCCCTGAGAGGCATCAATCTCCTGTAAGAGTAAATATTGCATATATTACGAATCTTTTAATATGTTACATATTGTATGGAAAAATTAAAAATTGAACAATAATAGAGTTTTAACAATGTCCTTACCTAACAACCAGTCATCGTAGAGGTACCATGTCTTGGTCCAGGGCCAAAACAGGGTTGACCACATGATGTGTAGAAG
This sequence comes from Pseudotsuga menziesii, assembly GCA_001517045.1. Taxonomy (NCBI): domain Eukaryota; kingdom Viridiplantae; phylum Streptophyta; class Pinopsida; order Pinales; family Pinaceae; genus Pseudotsuga; species Pseudotsuga menziesii. The sequence continues at coordinate 350,108 of LPNX010585658.1, forward strand.
TGTGGCTCGCTCTGAGGCACATGGGATGTCGATATACCCCCATATGTAGATGTTACTGTACCACCAGAAGCTGGTGGTTGTACCCTAGCAAAGGAAGAGGGCGTTGTCTAGTCAATAGTGGTCGTTTGTCGAGAGACCATCTCAGCTAGAGTAAAAAATGCCTCCTATGTCCGGGAAACCATGTCATGTGTAGGAGGTATGTCTACCCTTGGTAGCTGGGAACGAGGTGTAGGTATCTATGGATTGGCATCTCTATGCCTAGCATTGGGTCAGTGTTGGGGAATTCCCCTACCAACTCCCTGGAAGGCCAACATGTCAAAATAGTTGACATGTTTCCCCATCACAAACTCTACATACAACTTTCGAAGGAAGTACAACGGTATTTCCCTATTGTTGTGCGGGGAAATGTCAAATACCATGTACCACCTATCCATCCAATGGTCTCTAATGGGTGGAAAGGTGCACCACTCAATAGAAATATGTGGTCTGGTGATCTTCGGAATGTCATCCGTCCCAAGCAGTCTAAACAAGCTATATATGTGTTCTTTTGTTATTTTCAGCTCTTTTACCTCGTTGTAACTCAACCCATCAGCGTATTGTTATCTTTTCCTCTCCCTGTACGATGAGATGCTATACAAAGCATCATTTGATCTTGCGATCATATCAGCAATAGTCAACAATGAATCTGACAAGGAGCAATGAAGCTCATCTACACCCCTCCAAGAAAAACCAATCTCTCTCAGATGGCCAATAACCCTTAGTATCTCAACATTGTTATCCATAGTAGCCACTGCAATCATAAATACAAATAAAATATCATTAGAAATATAAACACATGATATAATGACATGTCTAAGAACTGAAAATTGTATAATTAATGTACGACAAATAACAACATAAACTAAATCTATTAAATGTAAATTTAAAAATTGATCTTGAATTTTACACTAAAGAATAAACATTTAACATTTCATTTTTTTCATTTTAAAGTTATGTCATAAATTCAATTATTAATTCCAATTTCCATTTGCATGTGTACACAAAATGTCTTATGTGCATATGTTGATTGTGAAGATCCTCTAGCTTATTCTAAGGCTTGGATTATGAAGTTTCATCGAAATTGTGAGGTTTTTACTAATGCCCTTGTAGGACCAGCTCCCAGATTACGGGTAGAGGCAACGACTAGAACCTAGAATAGGCGGCATAATGTGCTATTGATGAATAAAATCCCAGTATAGGAAACAATTTTGTTAGATATGTAATTATTTGTTGTAGCATGATGTTTTTGGGACTCCAAAGTCTATTTAGCATATCTTTGTTTATATGTAATTTGGGCCATGTATGGATTCCACTTGTTGTTATTTTAGTTCTATGCCCTCTTTCTATATAGCCATGAGAGACTTTAAATGCACAATTGTGTATAGTGGATTTTATGGTTGCAAGGTTTCCACTGGATTATATCATGTATGATAGTATGTGATTGGCATGTTTAATCAAACACATCAAACTACCTATGTATCTTCATGTTCGTAGATCCTATTGTTAAACTTCATTGTCTTGACCTTAACCAAAAAGTACCCTTCAGTCAAGAAGAAATATTTGTTAAAATCATGGGAAGCTTCTATACCTTATTTTAACCCTTGGATTAGGAAGTTTCATCAAAACTATAAGGTGTTTATTGATGTTCTTGGATTAACAACTTTGATATTTCAGATAGAGGAAAGGGATTTACCATGTTTGTTTATGTATTTTAGGGAATATATGAATTCTACTTGGTTTTTTTTGGTTGTATGCAAGCTTGCAATATAATTGACAAACTTTGCATATTTGTTAATTTTGGTTTGGATTCACAACGATGCTTGCAAATATACATATATGCAAATAGTAAAGTTCATTTGTTTTTTATGAGTTAATTGGGGTTTTAGTTTACATTGGGCATGTAAATTACTTATGCAAACTTGCAATGTGCGTGATAAATTTTGCATATTTGTGAATTTTGGTATGGATTCACAAGGATGCTTGCGAATATGCATATGGAAATAGTGAAATTGATTTGTTTTTTATGAGTTAGTTAGGGTTTTGGTTTTTTATTGGGCATGTGATTTTTGGGTATGAATTTTGGTAAATGATCAAAATTATTTGATTTTTATGATTAAATTGGGGTTTTGGTTTCCATTGGCCATAAATTAATTTATTTTGGTTTAATTTTTCAAATATGGGGAAACAAATTAATGAATTTAGGAGAAAAATAATGAGAAGAAATGAGGATAATACCTCACAAAGAGGAGGTTGATCCAAAGGTGGAAGTGGATGGATTTGGCACACCCAAATCACGTTCTCCCACTCGTGTTCTGCTCCATCCAACTCCAACAGCACTGCGATGTGGCGAAAATGATGGGCTCGACCCTTTTTAAATAAAAAAATAGGTTTTCCAAAATGGGGGTGTGATTTTGTTCACTAAAATGGAGGCATGATTTGATTCAATAAAATGGAGGCATGATTTTCTCTACTATCCTACTTGTCATTCCTGTTGGCAGCCTTGGGACTCAGCTTGGCAGGTTCGGGGTTTCTTGGGATGTTTTCTTTTTTATGGATCAAGAGTGATTGACTTCACTCCACCATTGCACTAAAAGGTCCCTCAACTTTGTGCACTCACCCATAATGTTTTGCTGAATAAATAATAAATATTTATTTTCCAGTTTTGGGTATGTTACATTAATAGGAATCATGTGCTCGCACATATTGTAGCCTAGCTCCTAGTTTTCAATTGAAGGAAGAGATACTCTCCCCTTTGTGGATGCATTTGGGATTTGGGAAGCATCCAAATATAGGCTCAAGTCTAGTTTTGGGGGTAGAATTTAGTAGTGCTGGTGGATTATCTCCAGGGTTCAACTTTAAGGAACTATTCGTAATATCCATATATTCTTCTTTTGGTGTATCACTACTTTTTGACTCCAAGGTTGGTTTGGTTTGGGAATCGAGCATCTTCCCCTTGTCTCCCTTGAGGCATATCTCTAACATAAATTGGGGGATTTTATGTTTCTTTTTCTCTTTTATCATGGTTGTGTTCTCCTTCGATTATTGGATTTAAACCTCTCCATATCTTAGATATCAATCTATTTAGTCTCTCAACTTAGTTTTCAATGTGTTCGATCCTATGAACTCTCTTCTAGGCATACTGATTCAACTTGTCTCTATTAATCTAGGAACATAGGCCTTTTCATGTTTGACAACTTGGTAGACATAGACCCCTTCTCACCCAATCTTTATGGGTATTTTCTATTATATTGAGGCTTTGTCCCACTTGTTAACTGATATGGATAATTACCATTCAGTGTGCGAGGTTGATATTCAAGAAATATATCGACTCCTTTATATAAAAGAAGATCTTATTAATGGGAAAAAAACTTCTATCTTTTGAGTTTCCACTAAGTCCTATGGTCTTGAGCATCAATATATCTCTCAAAATGCCTCAATCACGAACTTATTGCTTCAATAGAAACAACAAATGTACAAGTGTTAGAGAAAATGTGTGAATTTGGAAGCCGTGGTCTTAGTCCTCAACAAAGGATCAACCTCTACAACATCCAACATGAATGCCTCAATTGGGTCCCATTCGACTGAATGCATAGAAGAAGAGGTAGTCCATCAGTTTGGAGAAGCAATGGACGAGGACAAGCAAGGATCTCTTCTCTCAACCAATTAATCCCAAGATGACACTCTCTATAAGTGTATATTTTCTTAGTTTCTTGTAACATCTCATGTATTATAGATGCTACCTTGTTTTGGGAGTCCTTTATAGGTTATATTTTACTAGGAGGCTTTCCACAATATTTAAAACCAATAAGGCTTATAAGTTTCTTTTTGCAATCATAACAAAGATACACCATTTGAACTCTAAGTGCACTCTCCATTTTGTATTAACTCGTTGTACATCTAGGGTGCAACATCTTTTAATACAATCTTTCTATTAGAAAAACATATCAATTGAGTGAACAATTTTGTTATTAACAATAACTCATACCATGAAAAAAGATAGATAAAACATTCATCTTCATGATATGTGTTATTAGTATTTGAAATTGTAATAATATAAATGTTGATAAACATTTGTTTAACTCAAAGTATATGTGGAATGGAAAATCAACATGAAAGAATATTAAGTAACTATTTACATATAACTTATTTGTATTACTAAGTAAAGTTTTGTTAAATCAATTAAAAGAAATTTAATATCTTATTGTATCCTTTGCTATTAAAAATTACAAACACATTGTAGTTAAATAAATTCACTATATTTTTTCCAAATTTTCCTTTACACATATTTCAATTCATAATAATTAATATCCACTAATTTGTTGGTAATTACAATCTTGCATATTTCACATTTAATTAGTACTATCAACCCTAAGATAATGACCACGGATATAAACATACTTTTAACTAGATTATTTTCTAAAATTCTTAAACTCTTTCTCATAAGAGTTTAGTCAATATCTTGTTGCATATTATTATGTAACATATGTTTACTACAATGTCAAATACATAAAATACTTTCTGAATTGAATTCAGCTTTTTTTAATGTCATTTTCTATATTTACGATCCATGTGCTCTATACAAATGATAAAACCATGTCAAATACATAAAATACTTTCTGACTTGAATTCAACTTTTTTTTAATGTCATTTTCTATATTTTGAGTGACAATCCATGTACTCTATACAATGATAGAACCATTAGAGTTTTACCCTATGGCTCATAGAATACAATATATATATTATAGAATTTTGAAAGGATGAGAACATATATTTTAGTAAACAGTTAAATAAAGATGGGGTAACAATAGGGCAGGGAGCCTCGACACAGAATAATAAATTATGAGCTGAAGGAGGTAGCAAATTACATGGCATGCAGAAGACACAAATGAAAAATGCAATCCCATCACCCTAGCCTCTCATGGCGATATAGGTATAGGTCGTATGGCGTACCAAAAATGGTGCTATTCCATTGCTCCTGCATTCACCTATGAGGCTGCTCTTAAACAGTAATAGAATTGGGAAATTCGAATGGTCTCTCCCTGAAAATATCCAGAATAGGCTTACCATTCCTCAGCAGCAATTTCGTAGCTGGTACCTCACAAAACGCTGTAAACCGCGATGATTCCAAGTACGCTCATTCTACTATTCACATGAATTCACTACACCAACCAATCAGACTTGCAAAGATGAAACACTTTTCAGGAAAGAAATGCAACTTTTCTTTTCAATAAAACTAAACATAATCAGTGATGGGTATAATCTCTGGATTCACAGATCTGCATATCAGATTATCAATTCCCCTTATGATTACCAGAACATACTGTCATTTTTTGAAACTGTACTTGAGATAGAGAAAAAACAAAGATCTGGGAAAGAGTGGAGAGTAGCAGTAACCTGAAATAGCGTTTCCCATCAAGGGGAAGTGTGCTCAGTAATTGCATAGACTGATCGCTTTAAATGCTTGCTACTGTCTTCTATCACAATACACTATCTCGTTCTCTGTGAAATCTTCTAAAAATTTTGCATCAAAAGTTTCCAGTGCTTCTGATTCAGGGTGACCTAATAACGAATCGTTAGGGGCGATAATGAGAGACTAACTATGTGATTAAAACCAAATTATGATCCTGCCATTGTCCCGTGATACTATTGTTTTTTTTTTCCCTTTTAGATTAAATTCGATTACTTAGTCTTATAGATTTTTGAAAGCCTGTACAACTTGCCAAAGTAAGTAAATTTAGAATGGCTACATACCAGAGGGGCACTGAGACTTGTCTGTACTCTTCACGGTCCTATACATCTGCCAACACAGTGCAGCAACAATATAATCAAAGAGACAAATATCTTTCAAATCAAAACATTGGATTTTACGTTGCCTTCAATAATATTTTGATTGCTCCAGGACAATAGAGATCTAGAACAGGTTAAAAATGTCCGGTCATAGATTCTTTTTGTTAATAATGCCAGAAAACACTAAGAAATTTTGAGAGCTATTACAGCTGCACGGTGGCTATAAAGATTCCTGAATTGATATCACTTCTGAATGGATTGTAAACTCTACTTAGGACTTTTCTGTTTGCAATTTGTGCTCTGAAAATTGCTCATTCAACATATTTAATTTATATTTTAGTTAGGGATGAAACGTCAAAGATTTGTTACAGCACAAGTATACGGTAGTAAGCATTCAAACGAGGAGATAAACTCTATAAACCTTCTAACAACGGCTTGAAGATTGCAAACTTGTCTCATGTTTTTATAATGTACCGGCAGAGGTTGAGGCAACATCGTCAACATAGGAAATAACAAACAACGAATTACCTGTAAGTGGCTTTTTACATGCGTCAAAGTGAGTTCCTTCACATTCATAAGCTCCATAACTGACTTGGGAGTAGCCCCTGACCAAACAAAACCAAAGCATTAGAAAACCCCATGCCTACGTAGGTGAGTGAGATTCTAGTCAGGATTCTGTATTTTACAGTTACAAACCATGTCTGTATTTCACAGATACAACAAGCCTGTTCAACTACAACCATAAACAAAAGGAAATGGAAGTTGCTGCGGAGGATTAAACTATGAAGGTAACTATGGGTTTCAAACGTCAAACGATTGTCTCATACATATCACCCGGCCATTCTAGTCTGATGATCGAAATAATGGAGAAGTCCAAATTCATTTATGTGACACCACACCTATTCTAAGAGAATCTGTGGGTCATTAAGAAGTTACATATTATGGAAGAATGAAATATAATGAGGCATTGATAGATACATACTTTCATGTCCTCCCAACAGCTTTACGGCATGGACAAAATGTGCATGGAGGGTACTCGTCCACCGCATACGAGGGGCTCTCATGCTTCTTCTCTTCGTCATGAACCTTGATTTTATACAAGAATGGGATTCAGGGATCGTCCCCGCTGACGGATTGCAGCTACTATTATTTGTTGAGATGCCATGGAAATGATCCTCAGAATCGGATAAGCTGTGGGGATGGTCTCTGTTCATCGATATACCCTCATAGGGTCTGAAGAAGGGAGTTTCTATGGCGTTGGACTTATCCCTCACAAACTCGTTAGAGCACCTAACGTAATCTTCTTTATTAACAGAGCTGACAGGATAACCGTGCCCGGAGTATGAATGGATGAATCCAAGACTGGAGGCGTCTTCTATTGCTTCTCTTGTTTCTCCTCCAGATAAAGATGACATGATCAGTCTAGGATCTTCTTGGCCTCCTGATAACCTCGTCAGTCCTTGAGCACATGATATGCTTCTATGTCCTTGTCCCTCATCACTTGGCTTCTGAAACAAAGGGAATCCGTTTATAGTGATAGCATAGTGTTCATGATCTAAGTATGATCCATTAGCTGCTGGACTCCCCGCCTGGAAATCAAAGGATGCCAATGACAGCTCTAGCTGTGTATCGTTAACTCGTTGCCATGATAATTTCTTGCTTCCATCGCTAGATTTAGAGGAATACTCTTCACTGAGCCTGCTGTTGAATGAATCTAAGCCGCGATCGCCATCATTTTGAAAGCTATTAGAAGGAGATATAGCTGGCTTGCTATTTGGAGGGCTGATGTGCAATGATAAATCAGGGATGGAAGAAGCCTCCATATCAGATTCTATGCGGGTATACATATTCTTAATATTCTGCATCCAGCTCCACTGTCCAGATGCCTTGTATTGGTGTTCGTCTCAGAGATTCTAGCAATCGTGCGATCTTCAAGTTTAGATCTGCTTAGCGCTCATAATTCTGAACAGACACCAGTTCAAAGGGGCGCTATATTTAGGCCAATTTATGATTTCAATTGCCGTGTATGAAGTAGACGACAGGGTAGAAACAATTGTGATAACATGATGTATACAGGAGAAAAGAAGAGGAAAAGATAGTACGGAGGGAATCAATGACAAGAAATCGATTATATTGATCCATTTTAATATCGGATTTGACAAAATGTCGCTAAAGTAGGGACGATAGAGTCCTTACAAGAATATTGCATGTGTGAATGGTAGCCTCTCACTGCTGAGAAAATGGAAAGATTCGAGATAATGACGTGGGTAAACAAACATACACTTGTCACGGAGAGGGAACAGACACCAAAACAAACAATATGCATAAAGGAGAGGGAACAGACACCAAAACAAACAATATGCAGAAAGGCAGTAACAAGCCTGGTTAACATAGTTTTTCACATCATATGCTTTTAGATATTATCTTATACTATGGTTTTTAAGCTAATTAATAAGGTTAACTTAAGTGTAATAAGTGTACAATAGTTATGATTTATTTAAGTTTTAATTAAATGATAGTTAAAGAGAGAGGTAACAATCATGGTCGTCTTATATTGTTTTGATTAAATAAATTTTAATTAAATAGTAGTTAAAGAAAGGTAGGAATAACATTTTATTATTATTATTAAATAGTATTTGTTTTATGTTTATATTAATCATTTTAATATTTATTTGGTAATTAGTTGAATGCTTAGTCTTTTTTAACAATCAATCGTCTCTACAAAATTAAGTGGCTAGTTGTAACTATGCTAGTTACCTACCAATCATCCCCACTTTTACCAATCACTTTACTTGTAGCTATGCTAGTTACATACTTATATAGTTATCAACTTTATGTGATCCATGCTTCAGCTACCACAGTTATAATATGTCAATTGATATTTTTATTTATTTTTATAATTGTTTTATGTAAAACTTATATAGTTATCAACTTTATGTGATCCATGCTTCAGCTACCATAGTTATAATATGTGAATTGATATTTTTATTTATCTTTATAATTGTTTAATGTAAATTGATATTTTTAATTTTTTTTTGTAATTGTTTATTTAAAATTTGATTATTGTGGGCCTAATGGTTAAGAGCATGTGTTTCCTCTTAGGAGGTCACGGGTTCAAATCCAGAGGGGGGTAGTGTATGTACACCTCTGTAGACTTTAGCAGTTAAATCGCTGCGCAGAGGGGGGTCCCTTGTCCCACAAACAAGAGGGTCTCATACACCAATTTGGTGTCTCGCTTGGCGGTGACCTTAAAAATAGATTATTATTATTATTATTATTATTATTATGAAATATCTAGTTGTTTTACAGTTTGGCAATTTGTGATTCTCCACTTTAAATTAAAAAATATGTTTACTTATATTGTTGTTTTATAGTTTGGTTAATTAATATTTAGTTATCCTAATATAAATTTAAAGAAATTGTTTAAAATTAATTTTTAGTTATCTCACTTTAAATTAAAAAAAATATGTTTAATTATATTTTATGTTTGCAATCTATACAAAAGAAAACAAAGCTCATTCAGTACTTAATTTCTATGTCAACATCCCTATTCAATAACTATGATTTTTTTTTTTACAATCTTTCTCTAAAAGTAATGTGACTGACTGGCAAGTGTAGTGTAAATGAAGGAATGTTGTAAAGGAGGTCTCAAGTTCAAATCTCACCCAGACTTATCCGTGCCCCATGCTTGCGTGACCCCGTGTCACACACCTGGGGATATAGTAGTGGCAGCCGACTGTGTAGCTGGAGATATAGTGGCTTTCATTTTGAAAGTGAAAGTAACATGAATCTTTTTCACTTTCAAAATGTAAGTAAAAGGAGTGGTTTTAAGCCATAATAGATCTAGCTTAAAAGAGGATCTAACAAAGGTGGAGAGGGATCAAATCTTTATAATTGCAAACCCCTTTTTAAAGTGTAAATGTTAAAAAAGTGTATAATGCAATGTTTATAATTTTAATTTATCTAATTTATCTAGTTTGAATAATAATAAGAATAATAATAATAAGAATAATAAGAATAAGAATCTATTTCTACCTCTCTAGATTTGAATTTGTAACCTCTTAAGAAGAAACACATGCTCTTAACTATTAGGCCCACTCATGATATATAAATTGCCCTTCTAAATATTTTAAATATAATTTGAGAGACATGTTATTTTTTATAATATTTTATTATTTTTTATAAAGGACACTTGTTAAAGCTAGGATGAGTACATAAGGAGTTACACATCTCTCCTCACCGGGCTTTAGAGTGCACATCTTGTGCACAATAAGATAAGTGAATTTTAAAATTTGAATATAGTTAAACTGTACTTTTTTTTGTAGGTGTTTATATTTTAGAATTTGGAGTGGACTAGCACTTATACTTTTCCTAAATTGAAAGAAGATGAGACAAGTGTAGTGTCCATATTAATTTTATAGTAATGTTTTAAATTTGAAATAAACTATATATATATATATATATATATATATAATGAATAATTGGTAGATGATGCATGTGATAAATGGATAATGGGAAGTTTGTATTTAAGTGGTTGTGCTAGCATTTTAGAATTTGGGGTGGACTAGCACCTATCATTTTCTTAAATTGGAGGATGAGACAAGTGTATTGTCCAAATTGATTTTATGGTAACAGTTCCAAATTCAAAATAAACAATTAAAAAAAAGTCACTGATATAGATAACTAGTAGTTAAAGTATGATAACTGCACTAAACTTATATAACAGATAATTTGTTCCTGACACTTAACTTGTGACCTATCCATATTCACCAAACAGTACCACTAAATTAAGTGATTCTGCTAATGATACCGAAAACCTATATTCTAAATTTAATGAATACATATTTTCTTGGACGAAAGCAAGAGTCAGTCGGATGTCGTGGTGCTGGTGAAGTATATTATTCAATTCAGGTCCATTGTTTATTGTTTATGAATCCCTTACATCTGAATGAAGAGTCTGATCTGGGACTCCAGTCTCCAGTACCCTCCGGCTTAAACTTTGCGTGGTGGGACATGGAAAGTACTTAGGGTCATTAAAGTCAATAAAAGTGATGATCCCCGAGAATGAGATGGCCCGCCCTTTATTATTGTCATTCTTTTTGCACCTAACAAGAACAACAAAACCAAAGGAAAACATCATGTGAACCGTGAGTCAAACTGAATTTGAGGAAAGGTGGTAATTAATCAATTTATTAGATTTCACGTGGTGGTGGACTGTGGCCAGTGCCCATTTGCAGACTGTTATTATTTCATTTCATTTCAGGTTTGAGCAGCTATCGATCCCGTTCATCAAAGTCCAATCACAAACTCAGTAACCTTTCTTTCACATTATTACACAATTATGAATTGCTGCCTTTACGGGCGCCTAATGCGGATTCTCACCAACAATTCTATAATATCCACTGCCGCTGATGTCATCAAAATCATCATTGTCCATTCTTTACCATTTGTCACCTTTACATCACCCATCTCCCCAGCAATCAGCCGGTAACGTGTTTTCAAGAAGGGATCCTGCAAAAGTAGAAAGTGATGAAATCTCTATTTTCATTGCTCAAATTATAATTTTGAGGATTTGGGTCATTTTAAAAGTGGGTATTTAGTTTATAAATGTTTAAGGTGATTGTTGGAATTATATATTGATTAAAAATATATTTAAATGTTTTGGTTGTTATTTATTGGTTCTCAAGGGATTTAATAGCTTTGATGTTGGTTGGGCATCAAGGCTGCTACAGCTGCATTAAATAGCCTGCAGCATAATGAATATGGAGCGCCTTATATACTGGACAGACTTTCCCTCGAGAGGGGAGCCTGTCCAAATGGACACGGTTGGATTCTAGTGAATATTGCTGACCATTATATAAGCAATTTTTAGTTACTAAAAATTAGTTTTGAAATATTGTATAATAAATAAATATAATAATTATTATTTATTATTTATATAAAAATCATTATCATTTATATGTATATAATTAATTGAACTAATATTTTATATTAATAAATATGTTAAATCAAATTTTTATATATAATTAAAATTTAATTAGTTAAATTTATTGTATATAAATTTTTTTTATTTATAAGTTTTGTCTCATCATTTTAAGTTGGGTTATTTAAAAGTATCAAAACTAAATTATATAAAAAAATGACTATACTCATCATAATCTAAATCCACTTAAATTACACTTTTAATGATATAATTAAAAACCAATGTCAAGACTACGATGCCCATTGAAAGTTTTGAAAGTTTGTGGTTGATGTTAATAAATTTTCAAACCAAACACATGACTTTTGTAGAGGTAGGCAATAGTTACACCAAATTCTCAGAATAATACATTAATCCAACCATTTAATACTAATAATTAGGAAATAAATATCATAGTATGCATACATAGTATAGTATGTTATTTCTTTCATCATTCATTGCATAATTGTTAAACGTCCTTATATTTCACCAAATGCTTTAAGGGATTCCTTAGTAGTACAAACACCTCTTTTTTTGTCGACAATATGCTTTATCAACTTTACTTTTAGTCAATCTTGTGTAGTGGATATTTTGACTAATCAAATCTAAAACAACTTTACTTTTAGTCCATCTTTTGGAGTGGATATTAATCTGGAATGATACCATGTTAAAGAAAATTAGATATGAAAGATAATTTTAATTATTTTAAGATTATTTAATTATAAAGTGTATGATTTAAATGTATTATATTTTATATTAAATAAACATGAATTATATTTTTTAATTTTTATATGTAACAATATTTTAATTAGTATAACATAAATAAATATAAAAACATTAAATTTAATTAATTAATTATATAATTTTAAATTTTAATAATGTAATTAATCGTACCTATTCCCGTCTTAACATTGCCATTAAATATTTTCATTATTAAATTTTTATGTCTGATTTAACTTTCAATATTTTTATTATTTTAAATATTTATCTAAAACTTAATTAATAGTTTTTATTATAAAAATTAGTATTTTGATTAAAATATTTATACATTTTATTCCCATCTTAACATTGTCATTAAATCTCTTCATTATTAAACTCTTATATATATGGTCTAACCTTCAATATTTTTTTTTAAATATTACATATAATAATTAATTAATCATTTTTATTATAAAAATTAATATTTTGATTAAAATATTTATACATTTTATAAAAATTAATATTTTAATTAAAATATTTATTATTTTATTAAAATAAATATTTTGATTAAGATATTTATACATTTTTATACATGTTATATTTATATTTTGAATGATGATAATGATAGTTAACTTTCACTTAGATTATTTTTGGTTTATAGGACTTTAGAAAGAAAAGTAAGGAACTTTTGGTTTGCTTTATAGTTTTATTTATATGTGCTCAAAATTTTTGGAGAGAAGGATTCATAAATTACTATAATTTTGATGTTGTAACCAAAACTTTGACACTCGTGTAAGCACCCAGGGAAATCTAAGACGAAGTTTAACAAAGATGACAAATCCTTTCAACCCACTGAGTTTTAGGAAAAGTCCAATGCTCTATTTAATTATGCATCTCATGAGAGTTCGTTCTTAATTTAGCTATATGGATCTTCTTCTTTGCACTAGTTAAAATCGAGAGATAATTTTGATCTTCAAGATTAGGGTTAATGACCTCCTTGTAATATTTGAATTTTCTTTTATCCTCTAAATTTTCATCATGCCACAACTTCTCTTTGTACCTCGAAGTAATAACGCTATTAATATCATCTATATTTTACAAACTAACATTTTTGACAATTCCCCACAATTTTAACCAAGACATGGCATCTTTATGCTAACCTTGAGCCTTGGGTGGTTTCGATTGAATCTAAAGCATTTTTTGGAAGTCATTGGTCTCCCAAGTTATTTAATTTTCTCTTGTACAATAGGTACCTAGTCATAGCCATGCTCTAAATGGGGGAAATACCCACTTCAATAAGAAGAATAGGATATGGTGTATTTCTTTTAATTTTAAGATTGTAAGTTATAAAACAATTCTAGTTTTGCTTAATCATTCTCCAAGACTCTCTAGAGATGTTGTAGCCCCAAACTTCACACCCATACACGAGAACAAGAGTGACGAGTGTTTCAAAGAGGAATTTCTTTTTATAACACATCAAAAGGTTTAACGACTTACAATTATTTTCAAGACCAAAATAAGATTTCCAATCTTCATTGGTCATTTCCTCAATGTTGTAATTCCATTTAAGCTTGTGATGGATATCAATCCCAAGATATTTGTAGGAAACCACTTCCTGGAAAGTTGTTATTATCATACAAAAAAGGAGCATAAGTGACCTCTTTGGTTTTGTTGATATTGACGATCATTCCCACACAAGAGCATAAATCCTTGAGAATTATTAATTGCTTATTAAGCTTAGAGGGACATTGTCAAAACCCCAAATTTTCACAAAAATTAAAAAAAAATTGATATAACATAAATTGTCTATAGTCGCAGTTTGATAACTGCAAGCGGCTAACGGATAAATGAAACAGTTAACAAAAGTAACCATTGACTTAAACACATATAAATTAATATTATTCTAATTTTGATATGTGATGTAAATAACCTGCATTCAATTGATTCTAGTTGTACTGATGAATTGATTTTGTCAAGTAGGTGAGAAGTTACGTTCTACCTGGGGCTTACTTAGCGATTGCTAACTTAGCTAGATTTCTAGATCTTACAGGCTTGACAGCTAAATTTTGGAACCAGTAAGAGTTTATTAAAGCGTTAATCCAGATATACTTCTTTAGCATAAATATACTGCTAGAGTAAAAGTTTGCTTAATAGAGTTCAAGGATACTACGAGGTAAAGTAATTCTTCTTTACTTGCTTTGCAACTATATCAGTATTTTAAATGCATGTTGTAATGATCAATACCTTTTCACTACTCATTGTCTTTTATCAGAATGACTGCTACTTTAGATAAATCTTCTTTCCATCTTTACGCTAAGGTATTTACAGTTCTTCATAGAGCTCATGATTTAGTATATCAACACTCTTACTAAAACATGAGCTTATTGCTGTTGCTATTTATAAAATTTTCAACACTGCTTATAAGTATGGAAACAGACCTAAGGCCTTTCAAGAAAACAAGCTTACACAGAACTCTTAGCTTTACCTTTAATTAAGCTTCAGGAGAGAAAGTTTATCAGCTTATTATTGCATTGTACTTATACTTGATCATTTGCATAAATGTTGTCAAGTTGTGAATTCTAACTTCCAAATTTCTTCATGACATAAGTAATGTGACGAAATTACATTGTCATATTATTTATTTATAAATAATAGTGATGCTATATGTATTCTTAGATAGTTTTACTATCTTTTACTATCAAGACTAAGCTAGCCTTGATTTGATTCATTTCGAGCTTTGGTTACTTATGGAGACCAAACTATTACAACTTCCATGAAGTTTATCTTACTCTTAGTACTATAGACTTCATACAAAAGTAAGAATTTATTCTAGAGTGTAAATACTTTTTATATATACAATGTTGATTTTTAAACTAGATTCTTACTATTAGTCTTTACATAAAAACTAGTTCTAACATCATGGTCTTGCTATATATAATGTTTGAATAAATGATTATTATTGGAACCATTACCTTAAGATCAAGGGCATATACCCTACTATGGATCTTTCCATAGTTGTTATTTTTCCATCGAAAGATTTCAAGGTTTACATAAAATAAGGGTTAACGATGCAAATAAAAAAATCTCATCCTTTATCATTTCTTACCCTATGGTTTATCATTGTGAAGATACGTTTGAATTTATATATTACACTATCATTATAGTCATTGTTCAAATTATTGACAATAATTTGTTGTCCCAACAATGCAATGACAACTATATCATTCGACCCATTTTGGACTGGATAATCTGGTGGGCACGTGGAATGTCCACCACCGTGTAATGCATAACTTAAAAGCTCACAACGCAACCCTAAATTCTCATTCTTTGTCAAGGGTTTTAGTCTTTTCTCTGTCTGGTTTACTGCAGCCATGAGGGATCGTTTGTGCTCATCTTCAGCTCCATTGTTTATGTATCACGAAGTGTTGCCACTCTAGTGTATGGGTTGCAAAGTTCACAGCTTGCATTAGGTTTTTCTTCCTGCAAACAATAATTTGCTGCGCTTGAGGGTAGTGTAGCTCTATCCGTAATTTTTAGTGTTATTTTCCTTCGTGGCCATTGCCAAGGCTTACTCCTGTTCCCGTTGTCAATGTAGCATGTATTGTGAGCCCTATCACCTCTGTCACTAGTGAACACGAGGGTTTGGGTTGTTCGTTGTGCTGGTTTGTTGTACTGGTTCGTTCCTCTGTGGCTCCATATTTCTTCATTTCCAAGTAAGGAAATTATCTTACAAATATTACAAATCTTTAGTTACAGTTTTAGTAATAGAATAAACAGCTCTAACTAAAATCCTTTTGGTTTTGCTTACAGGATTGTAGTTCAAAAACATGCTTGGAATGAACCCTCTCCAAGTTTGGATCGTCATCAAAACCTATGGGTAAGCCCCGGTTACAAAGTGGCAACTCCCTACTTGAACATAATAGGGGAAAAGGGTTTCAATTGGAGAAGGAATACGACTTCGGTTCCTTTGGTGTTTTAAATGCTTAGCTCAGTTGTTATTTTAGTTTTTGGTTATTAAACCCTTTCCTGTAGCAAGGTAAATCCAGCTTCGATGTCGTGACTTGTATCTCACTTTTCTTGACTTAATGACAAGTTTACAGCCTTATGGCTAAGTAATGATATACTTTGTGTCTTAAAATGTGAAGGTCCTCCTGACTTCATGGTTTAATTGTTCTCTGTTTCGAATATCCTGATAACATATATATTGTTTTATAAAGAAAATTACAGTAAAGAATTTTTTATAAGTTGCTTGTTAGTTTTGTCTTTCAAACCCTCGCCATGATGCTGGGTGTAACCGGCCCTGAGCTAGTGAAGTAAATTTTGTTATTTCTTTAGCCTTACGGCGAGACAAAGGAATATTTTTGGTTTAAAAGGGTTTAACTTCGAGCTCTGTCTCATTTAAGGAATAGTTTTAATAAACTTGTAATATACAACTCTGTGTAATTAGATTCTTCTCTTCCTCGACTGTTAATAATGGTAATTATTGTTTTAATATTTTTCTTGTAAATAAATAAAGATAATATGAAGACTGTAAGTTCACTCATAATGTAAATTTTATGTGTTTATGCTTTTTAGTTAGGATTAAATCCTAGGGTTACTCTAAAAGAATCCTTAGATAAATATATTCTTAAATTTATCAGTTGTGTTGGTTCCTCTTTACCTAACTTACGTTGTTACAATAGTATTGATATTGTGTATATTGTTTAAATATTTTCTTTTCTTTTAGATAAAAGAGTTTATACAAATACTGTAAGTGCACGTTATAAGACTGTACCGAGTCTAGTGCATGCTTAGTATTCTAGTTTTTAAATTTTTAACTTTTTTATTTTGTTTAAAAGAATACTTCTATGCAAAGAGTGTAAATAGAAATAGGGTTTGACCCTCAGGTTAATCCTACATAGATTTAGAGCTTGTTGGAAATTAATTATTCTTGAAATAGGTAAATTCTTAGCTTCATTCTATTTACTGTTTACGTTTAAAATTTGATTTGTTTATTGCTCTCTTAATTAGTAAAAATTCAGGGTTATGTAATGTTTTAAACATTAACTTTGAACTTTGATTATTTCTTCCTTAATAGTATTTATAACGTAATCCTATTCTAGTATATGTAAAATAATAGTTTAAGCTAAATGATATAAGGGTGGTTGAAACCTTGTTTAGATACTTACTATATCTCCCATAATTTTTATTGTAACAGTATAGTTTTTTACTATAATTCTATTTTAGCGCCACTCTTTCTTTTTCAACACAGATATGCTCATAAAAATAGTAAACATAACTAACTAGAATATTGTTCTCTTTAATAATAACTTACACACAGTATTAAATACTCTGCTATCTACAAAATGCAGAACCATATCTATTATATTCAATCTCTTATCATTTTCTTTCATCTACTATAAATATTCTATCTTTGCTTGAGTACGGCCTGGTTTTCCAGGTGTGGAAAAAAACAGACTAGAAATTATTTTCTATTCGAACACATTACTTTTCAAATTCATTTCTTCAATAAACTAAAAATACTACTAAATTCTAACATTTACGAACTGAATATTTAACATTCATATAACAGTCAGACTTAGATTTATCTATCTAACACAGTAAAACAAAATAATGTAGAACCCATTTAGGACAGACGACAACAATGTTAGGAGGTCGTTCCTCCCTACCAATCTCCTAGAGAGCGCTCAAACAACGCTTCCTCAGGACCCCCGAGCCTGTTCCTGGTCTTCTTGGTTGAGAAGGAGAATGCAAATAGTAGACTAGTCCAATATCTCAGTAAAATACTCTGCTCTCAGTAGTAAGATCTTTTAGCTTAAAAGCTGCACTAGATCAATCAGCAGTTATCCCCTCAAACACTTTCCACAATTCCCTACCATTGAATTTCTCTGAAGTACATTTATTCACCCGAATGATCACTTCTCTAGAAAATGAGCAGCCCTAGCTCTCTTCAATGGGCATTTTTATAAAGATTGCCTATGTCTTTTGGGTCAGTTTTCATTAATTGAGCCACCTGCTTTGATTCCACTTTCTTGGGGAATCATGACCGCAAATATAGGGAGGTTTCCACCTGCAACAGTTGGTAGTGGTTTGAGGATGCTGCCACATGTCAGTTTGCTCTCCACCCAGTCTCCTCCACCAATTTGACCATTAAACATTCTTTTAACAACTCTCCTAAGATGTTGTCTCCTCCTTTATTTATTTATAAATAAAATATTCAGAATTACATTAAATATCCTTGACTTTGCCGAGTCATCAATTACAACTTAGCATAAAATTTAACATATTGTCCTCAAATAATATCAAATAATATAAAATTGTTTTTTGCAAAATTGGGGCATGTGACGGACATCTTGCTAGAAGAAAAATATCACCAGTACAAAGAAGGAGAACGATGACAATTTATGTTAATGTCATGCCAATGCAACCTGCCTCTATTAAACAACCTTTTAGCTTCTTTTTTTTCCTCAGAAGAAAAACACATTATATTAATTTAAATATAACACCTTCTATAAAGAATTTTCGTTATTACATTCCATACCTTCGTATGAGAATTGTATAATGAAACAAAATGTTTTTAGTTGATATCATGACAATATCATTGAGCAATCTATAAAAAAATGATTGTTATGATCAACCAATCTTTGAAATATCAAGAGCATTCACCAATATGAGAAGATTATAGCTTCATTAGTAAAACTACAAAGGAAACAAAATTGGTTCCAAAGAAGTGGATGAAGCACTAATATTATGATATCACAAACCATCATTAAGAATTGTTCTCTTATAAAACAATCTTCTAACTTACCAATGTATATATCGAAAAGGTAGAGAGAAGAAGATAACTTGCTTAACTCTTATATTATATAATAACCATAAATTATCATTCAAATTTTAATGAAAGTGTATTATAATCATTCATATTTATGCCATCTTAAATTTAAAAAATGTAAACTTGGTGATTTTATGGAGATTTAGTTAATGTTATGTGATTTTAAATTTAAAAAAAAAAAATTTGTTTTTTTATAAAGATCTAGAATGAAAATCTTAAAAGAATACTATGATTAATAAAAAATATTTATTTTTATTAATTAAATATTATAATTCAAATTTCATATTTTATATATATATGGAAAAGTGTCAAAAACTCAAAAGCTCATGTGAAGCAATCTCAATCCCATATGGAGAAGGGAGAAAATTAATCAGTCTGGCAGAGCAACAATTCTTGTTGGAGGCTCATTACTGACAGTTGAATTTCAAGATGTTAAGATCTAATGGTCAACAATGAGCCTGTGGCAATAATCATTGCTCTATGGTAGGGTGATTAATGGTTGCCAAAAAAATTGACTATTCATGGTACTCAATTCAAAAGGTACCACTATTAATGACAATTCATTTAATTCTTTTATTATAAAGAAGATTTTACCATTGTTTAGAAAACTTCTATTATAATAAAGTATTTATTTGTTGAGGATGTCGTGGTTTGTTGGTGTGGTTAGATGGATTTCATTCCATCCACCTTGGTTCAATTTTGTGGAGATATGTTTTGGCTTGGATGTTCGGGTTCCTATGTCATCTTTCGGAATAATAGTAAGGTATTTCAAATGGTAAAGACAACCTTTTAGTCCTCACAACATTGGAAAATAAAAATATCCAACATATTAGTGGGAGCCTGAGAAGACCAAAACTAAAAAAATTAGAATAATCTTTATTTAACAAATATGAATGGTGTAGTCTAAACATTTTAAGTTTTCAACATTTTTTTTAATATGTTTTTGGGCTCTAGGTGGCATGGGGTATTTGAGGGAGATTAATCTATTTATGGATTCAAAAACACAATTTGAAGACTTCCAAATTTGGATTTTACCTAAAGAAAATTATCAAATTTTGACCAAAACCCACCAAAAAATCCAAAACATCAACACTTCTCCATGTGTCACTTGGCAATGGAAAATTGCAATTTTTGAGCTCCACTTTGGGATCCTAATCTAGAAGGAGCTAGAGAATTGAATTCCAGAGAATTGAACCTTTGACCTAGACAATTATGGTTTTTTACTCATAAACTCCAACCAACCGAGCTACTCCTTAGGATCACAAATGTTATAAATAAATATAGTGAACATTAAATATAAGTTTAGTTATGAAATAAGATCTTGAAATTAATTATGATTGGTTAAAAATTTGTTTTCTTTGAACATAAAGAAAATGTTAATGACCGACATTTTGACATAGCCAAATAATATAGTATAGATGAACTTTGTCATTTTTTCATCTAGAAATTTCAATAATATTTTATTGTGTTTCTTTAATAAACTTATCCTCATATTAAGAAAACTTATCCTTACAAAAATCTATTTAGATAAACAGCAAATATCTGATTTGTTAAACATGAATTAAACTAACCTCTTAAATATTTTTTTTCAACCAATCCACTTTAAACCCTCATAAAAGGATTGGATGCCCCATATGACCACTCATAAATTGGACGCAACACCCCCATATGACCATTTCCAGATTGGATACCATGATTGGGTTTCATTGACATTTTTTTCCAAATGGGTGCCATGAAAGTGAGGAATTCAGTCTCTGCATTCCTTCCATCCTCAAGGGTTTTGGGATCGAGTCACACCTAAAATGAATAACATCGCACTATACAACAAAGGAGTAGTTATTACAACCATTGTGTAGGATAGATTCTACTACAACTGTAAATCCATTGACCTTTTTATCAAATTTTATTCTCTGGAAATACATTATTTTTCTCTTTCTCTGCAGATCTCATGGTTTCTTCTTTACTCCATTTTCTTGAATGATTTGTGTAGAAAGAGACAAAAAGGGAAAGGAAAAGTAAGTTTGTCCAATATTAGATAGAGCTGCAAATATGGGACAAAGGAGTACAATATATGCATTTCCCTCTATTGCAGATCTAAGCTATTGTTTTCGCATTTTTGCTCTACAAACCACCTTTCAACTGTGCAATTTCAACCAATTGGCCTTTATCAGTAACCTGTGATATGGTATGATACAATCGAGGGAATATATCTATAGTTAGGGCACACTTAGCTCAGCCACAGTTCATTCCGATCTAGGTTACCTATCTATAGATTTCTAGCTTCCATTCATCCACTCAAGAAAAGGAGAGCAAGGATGCGTTATCAGGAAAGAAATTAGCCATGAAGAGCGATTATGAGATCGACTAATTGTGATTCATCTCATGGATATGGAGATGGGATTTTACTTATACATATTTCTAGATCTCGTTGGATAGAAACATAGCATGATTGTTCCATATATTCCATTTCCTTCAACAAAACATGGATCACATTTTTATCCCTCTATGATCTTCGAAGCCAAAACTGCATTAATATGATCATCTGATTTGGAGCCAGTTAAATAGTCGTGAATAACAAATACACATTTGGGAAAACGGAGATCCAGAGAGACCGAGACAATGGACAAGTAGAGGACATTTTCCCTACAGATAGTGCTCTCATTGACGACCTGTAAGGACTCGGTATGAAGCTCATCTAGCTCTTGAAATCCATGGATACATATCTCAAGATTTACTATTCATTGTTCCAGACTATGCGCTAGGTATGCTGATCTAGCCCATGAATTTTTATTGGGTTTTTTTTGTATACTTTCTGTAAAATGGAATAAACAAACAAATCTTCTACAATTGTTGACACTCACTAGAAAATAACATTGGCCCAATAAATAATTTTGTTCTTCAGTTCCAGCCAACATTAATTGATTTCCCCATTGTTTGTTTGTGGAGTGTTGGAACAACGCCACTGTGCGAAAACAAATTTTGACAACTTGAGGCAGTTTAAATGTGGTTTAGGCGCTTTCCCTAATTATAGTGAAGGTGTGGACCAAAACACCCAGACATTCTAATAACTTGACGCAGTTGAATCCCAAAATTCAGGGATAATTCAAGAACTATGCAAGCCTACACAATTTAATGATTACTGTTTATTGGTACCGCACAATCTATCTACTTGTTTTTAACTCTTTGTATTGTTTAGTGAAATTTATTTCATTTAAAATGTCGTTTTGCATTTTCCACCTAGCCTTTGTGTTTGGGATACTCCTCTGTCATATCAAAAATAATCCAGTGAATTTATTCTAGTTAGGAGATAAAGTTGCAATTACAAGAAACAATAGAAGATATAATAGTTTATTTCGGGGAAGGACAATCGTCCTCAATTTTTTTAATGTTTTAATTGAATGGAAGACCAACTATACACAAAGTCTCCTCAATACACACAGCATGCACATAAGATAATACGCACACATTCTTCATTTAAACAATGGTTATAGATTGTTTCTTTGATTGCCAATGGACAACATAACTATCTCTGCAACTTCATGTGGTTATACGACTTTTCTCTTTCATATCTTGCATATGTTCACCTACCTGCTTGTGCAAGTGCACCAACATTTTTGCATGTGCAGGATTTTATCCTTTGTAAAATAACTCCAATCAACAAGCCATCTTTGTGTCACTCACAAACTTATGTTTCACCATTTGCAAGCCTTCTCGTTTCAATATCCTAAAAGCTCTCATTGTGAAACCCACAACCTGCAAACATCCATTAGTACCGACAAACTTGCCTTGTGGAATAATGAACACTTGCAAACTTTCTGGAAGTTTAACTTTTGGCAACATAGAAAAATATTGGGACATAACATTGTAAATAATCAGCGTTTGCAGCTAGATTAAAATGAGAAAATGATTTTTTTTTGTCTCTTGTACATAAATATACGAAGGATTCTGTTAAGAATAATTTCCAGAGAAGTCAATGAGGTCGTAAAGGATTACCTTTTCTTGTATAGATATAGCTTTGCAATTGTTGAAACCTAATTTACCTTAGACAAGTGTAGTTAGCAGTCTGTCCAAAACAGCTCTTAGCATACCATTGGCATTTTTCCATTGACATATTTTGTTTAGTATACAACCATTGGCATATAGGCTATTGAAAAAGCTATAATTGTTCATAATTTTTTCAGATTAAGCATGATTACCAAGAATTTTTTCATGCAAGACATATTGGGATGTTGATTTTCAATGTGACCATTCTTTAATTCTTCTTCTATTTTTTTATTTTTCTTTTTCGAAGGACTTGCAATTTTTAATGTGTTCAAACCCAAATTCATAGATATAATCCAGGAAAAGAGGAAGCTCTTTGTATCTGCTCAATACAAAGTTTGTTGCCAGATTGAGTTGTATTGTGATTCTGCATAACAGAACTTTAGGTGTATGAGAGAAACATTGTCTCTAGTTCCCACAATATTCCCCACGACAGTCAGATATCTAAAACGTTTTCATAAAGCCCGAGGATTAGAGAAGGGCATAGAATTCACAATGATATGAGAATGACTTCTCTCCTAAAATAATAAAATGTCCTTGTATGGGGGAAATAGATATAAAATGTCCTTGTATGGGGAAATAGATGCTTGATAATGTGATCTTTGGACATGGCTTGGGATGTCTTGAAGGCCATGGATCTTGGTGCTTAAACTGTTTCCTATTTTTTTGTATTTTTGTTTAGCTATCTATTTATTTCACAATAGTATTAGTTGACTAGCTAAGAATATAGATTCAAAATGATTTTTTTAGAATGATTGTCCATGGGTTATATTATCTCTTCAATTTGCAACTAGTCTAGTAGATAAGACAATATAATATAAATTTATTAATGTCGAACAAATGACCACATTATCTAGGTCAATGGGACTGAAAATTACATCTATCTCCTAAGACAACACTAATAAAGACGAATAAATATCTAAGAAGCTACATGTACAAGGTACATGAAAAGGAAGAATGCTAAAAATGGCAAAACCAAATCATTCTATGCTCAGTACTAATGGAGGATGCCATGATCCTGCTGGTGCTAGGTGCCAAGGGTGAGTGAGGTGTCTGTTTTTACAAAATCTTTAGTATCTTGTAAAGAGGTGGTCTAGATCAAGGGGTGAAAAACTTGCATTAGATTGCTTGATATAAATGTGTTGCTTAAACAATGCATATAATGGAAAAAAATGTGATAATTTATCATAATTTGGCATGCTTATTGTTGTTGTTTCATGTTATGAATTGTTGATATGAGTTATCTGAATTAGTTTTCATTATTGTCACTAGCTGGGAGAACTACAATTCCCATATTTGATCTACAATTGGGTTTTTAAATATGATAATGTGTTAGGGAGAATAAGAATTAAATAACTAAAGGTTCTAGTGGTTACAATGAAAAATATTGTTGGGAACTTTCATTGTTGGGCAAAGTTTCTAGAAGTAGGGATGTGAGTGTGCCATATTCCCATTATGTAGCAATTTGGGATTTCATCTATAATTTAAGAAAGACAAAATATTTGTAATACATTTCAAACATATTACCAATGGTTCTAATACCCTTGTCATTGATCACTGCTATTTAGGTGCTAATTATAACTAGTTACACAATGCACTAGATGACAAAGCTACTGGTAGAGGAGCATCAATAACTAAATGTTCCAGGTCCCCACATCCTCTCTCATTGTCTCCTCTTGGACCAAAGTCAAATGATAGAATGAGATAAAATTTCCTTGGTGTGGCTCAAAATAGAGAAGCTATAGTAGATGTGTGTTCTCTAAGCCCCACACATGTAAATACTATACATAGGGAATTTCAAACAAATAATGCATCTGTCCTTGAAAATGGAATTGGGATTACAAGGAAGGAATTTCAATATTTTCATTTTGAAATTTCTTACAAAAACATTGCTCCGATTATTCCTTATAAGTCCACATATGTTGGTTTGTAATGGTGTCATGAATCTTCCCTTGTTCCTCAAACTGGGATCAAGTTAGAAAGAAGCTTAAGTGGATTTCCAACCAGAATATCTCTTGTTGGATAATTTGAAGAATGTACCCCCCTCAGGTAGTATTTCATCAAGAAAAGCGAGTCAGGTTGGTTATTTTTTATATGAACCATGTTAGAATTTCATCATTAAGCTAGCATTATATTAGGATCTTTACTGAGAGAATAACAAGCACAGCAATCAAACACAAGAGACAATGAACACAGTGTTTATCCTCGGGGAAACCATAAATGGTGAAAACCCCGCAACTTCCTCAGAGATAGAATCAGCACCAAAATAGAAAAGCCCCAAAACAGTAAGTGATCTCCCGACAGCAGTAACCTTCTTTTTGTCTAGCCCCAGTGTCTTCTCCTTCCTCAACTATGCGCTACACTTGAGTGTGTATGAGTTGTGTGATAAATAGAGACTTCAGTTCTCTATTTATACTAATCCCGACATGACTAAAACCCTACCAGGGCCGACCTCTACTAGGAGAGTCTAATAACCCTAGTGCCCCGGAACTGCGGGGACTTTAACCCTTAGACAATAGGAGGGTTACCCACAATGACTTGGCATGACTTGGTTACATGATAGACCTTCCCAATAGGAACATTGGGGCATGACATAACTCAAGTACATCCCGGAATAAACATTAGGTTACAATATATAAGAAATACAATTGAAATACATTCCGAAGTTACATATACATCAACACTCCCTCTTAACTAGGAAGGTATTCTTTCGACACAATTTTCAGCACAAGCCTTCTTCTTTGTATCTTTTGGATCATCATCAAGTCCTCATCATCTTCAAGTCTTCTTCATCTTCAAGTCATCTTCATCATCGGATTTGGATCATCACTCGATCTGGATCATCATGGGACATCATCACTGGATCTGGATCATCACTCGATCGGGATCATCACTGGGCATTATCATTGGATCTGGATCATCACTGGATCTCAATCATTTCTGTTGGATCATCATCACTCAATCTGGATCATCACTGGGCATCATCACAGGTGCTATCTCTTGATTCTTCTCGTCATAGGAACCTCTACAAAGCTAATCATTTTTCATACTGGATGTATCATCTCAGAGCTCGTCCTTTTTCATACTAGATGAGGCATCACAGAGCTGGTCCTTTTTCATACCAGATGAGGCATCACAGAGCTAGTCCTTTTTCATACCAGATGTGGCAGCTACTCAGAGCTAGTCCTTTTTCATACTAGATGAGCCTTCTTAGAGCTAGTCCTTTTTCATACTAGATGAGGCATCACAGAGCTGGTCCTTTTTCATACCAGATGAGGCATCACAGAGTTGGTCCTTTTTCATACCAGATGTGGCAGCTACTCAGAGCTAGTCCTTTTTCATACTAGATGAGCCTTCTCAGAGCTAGTCTTTTTTCATACTAGATGAGGCATCACAGAGCTGGTCCTATTTCATACCAGATGAGGCATCACAAAGTTGGTCCTTTTTCATACCAGATGTGGCAGCTACTCAGAGCTAGTCCTTTTTCATACTAGATGAGCCTTCTCAGAGCTAGTCCTTTTTCATACTAGATGAGCCTTCTCAGAGCTAGTCCTTTTTCATACTAGATGAGGCATCACAGAGCTGGTCCTATTTCATACCAGATGAGGCATCACAGAGCTGGTCCTATTTCATACCAGATGAGGCATCACAGAGTTGGTCCTTTTTCATACCAAACATGGCAGTCCTTTTTCATACTAGATGAGCCTCCATAGGGCCAGCCCTTTTTCATGCTAGATGTGTCATCTACACAGAGCTAGTATTTTTTCATACTAGATGTGTCTTCACATATCCAGCCCTTTTTCATGCTGGATGCGGCATCCACATATACCTGACAATGGAAGGAACCAATCCTCTCACCATGTCACAGCTCTTACATCCAACCATGGAAGGAACCAATCCTCTCACCATGTCAGAAAGGCACAGCACTTACATTTGATCATGGAAGGAACCAATCCTCTCACCATGTCAGAAGGGCTCAACATTAAAACATCACTTCCTCTTGGGAGGAACCTCGATGTGGAAAACACCAAGCTTCTCCCTGAAGTACTCAAACTTCACCCTAGCCAATGGCTTAGTCAACACATCAGTTATCTGTTCGTCTGTCGCAACATACTGGAGCTTCACTGCTCCTCTCTGCACCATATCCCTGATATAGTGATACTTGATCTTGATATGCTTCGACTTGTCATGGAATACTGGATTTTCTGACAACTTTACACAACTTTGGTTGTCACAGTATATACAAGTAGCATCTAACTGGAGATCAAATAAATCAGACAGTAGCTTCCTTAGCCATACTGCCTCACAACTAGCTGAACAGGCTGCAACATACTCTGCTTCAGCTATACGTAGTGCCACACAGGATTGCTTCCTTCTAAACCATGAGATCACACCTGATCCCGTACTGAAGCAACACCTTGAATTGCTCTTCCTATTGATGTCACTGCCTACCCAATCTGAATCAACATAACCCTCCAGGTTAATCCTTTGATCAGCCTTGTACTTGAGCCCATAATCAACCGTACCCTTCAGGTACCTTAGAATATGCTTTGCAGCAATCAAGTGAACATGACTCGGATCTATCAAGTATTGGCTCAAGGTGTTCATAGCAAAGCAAATATCTGGTCTCGTTTTCATTAGGTACATCAAGGACCTAATCATCTGACGATATATCGTGGCATCAACTGTCTCTTATGAAGCATCACTCAATAGCTTCAGGTTTGATGCCATAGGTGTGGTTAATGCCTTGTATTCCATCATCCCAAATCTCTTCAGGATCTCTACTGCATACTTTCCTTGTCCAAGAAATATTCCATCTGTAGTCTGCCACACCTCCATACCTAGG
The DNA here is from genome assembly GCA_001517045.1 of Pseudotsuga menziesii. Taxonomy (NCBI): domain Eukaryota; kingdom Viridiplantae; phylum Streptophyta; class Pinopsida; order Pinales; family Pinaceae; genus Pseudotsuga; species Pseudotsuga menziesii. The sequence goes on from LPNX010585658.1 coordinate 378,311, forward strand.
AAATAATGCATCATTCCCAAGTCCTTCATCTCGAACTCAGCAGCAAGCTTTCTCTTCGTATCAGTAATCAATCCATCCATACCTTTCACAAACAAATCATCTACATATAGTAGAAGTATCACCGGGTTGTCATCTTCCACCTTGTAGTAAAGGTTGGAATCTACTTTACTCTTGGTAAAGCCCAAACTGGATATAAAGCTGTCAATTCTGCCATACCATGTCCTGGGTGCCTGTTTCAAACCGTACAGGGCTTTCTTCAGTCTACACACATGAGACTCCCTGTCATGTGTCTCAAAACTGAGTGGCTGCTCCACATACACTTCCTCTTCTACTACACCATTCAAGAAAGCAGTCTTGACATCCATTTGGTGTATCTTCCATTTCATCACTGCAGCCAGAGCAAGTACCGATCTGATGGAAGTGTATCTGGCTACAGGTGCAAAGGTTTCTTCATACTCTATTCCTTCTTTCTGAGAGAAATCCCAAGCCACAAATATTGCCTTATAATTTTCAATTCTATCATCTGCAGCATGCTTGATCTTGTAGATCCATTTGGAAGTTACAACTGACTTCCCTTCTGCTCTTGGGACAACATCCCAAACATCATTCTTCATGATCGATTGATACTCTTCGATCATCGCATCCTTCCATTCTTTTTGTTCTGCTGCTTCTTCATACTTGGAAGGTTCTTTATCAATAAAGTCACATAGTAAAGCTACATAACTGGAACAAGATCTGGTCCTCTTTCTTTCTTTGAGATTCTCTTCTGGAACCCCATATCTTTCTACACCTTGTATAATCTCTTGTACCCAAGCAGGTTTCCTCTTGTGAGGGTTCTTCTCCTATGGTGGATCTACAGGTCTTTGTGGTTCTTCAAATTTTTGATCTTCTTCTTGAGTTTCTTCATTCATGATTGTATCATGAATTATGGGAGCTTCTGCTTCTTCAGATTCTTCAGTAGGTTTCTTTCTGGATTTGATGTAGGCTAAATCTTCGTCAAATATTACATCCCTGCTGATGTCAATCTTTTCAAACCCTAGGAAGTATATTCTGTAGGCCTTTGAACTTTCAGAGTATCTCACAAATATACCCTTCTTTCCTAAAGGATATAATTTTGTTCTCTTCTCTTTTGGAATGTGTATGTACATAGGACAGCCAAATATTCTGAGATGGTTGACTTCTGGTTTCTTGCCGAGACTTCTTCAGGAGTCTTGTTCTAGAGTACTCTGTGTGGAGTATGTTTTTGTACATACACTGCTGTTCTGGCTGCTTCTGCCCAAAGATGCATAGGAAGATCTTGATCATGACGCATAGCTCTTGCAACTTCCATGATAGTTCTATTCTTCCTCTCTGCAACCCCATTTTGTTGTGGATTGTAAGGAGTGGACAACTCCCTCTTAATCCCTGATTCCTTACATAGTTCCTTGAACTCATTTGAAGTGAATTCTACACCATTGTCTGATCAAAAAGTCTTGATCTTCTTTTCAGTCTGGGTCTCGATCCAGGCTTTGAATTCCTTGAACTTGCTAAACACTTCATCTTTATTCTTCATGAAGTAAATCCATGTCTTCCTAGAAAAGTCATCAATAAAAGAAACATAGTACACATACCTGCTTACTGAGCTTGATGACATTGGTTCACATACATCGGAGTGGATGATTTCCAATATTCCTTTTGCTTTGCTATCGCTGCTTGGAAATGTTTTCTTTGTGTTCTTTCCTTTCACACATCCTCTGCAGACCCCTTCATGTTTTGCTTGAATTTCTGGAAGACCTTCAACAACTTTGCTTGCAAGTGGTAGTGCTCTGTAATGTACATGTGCAAGCCTTCTATGCCAAAGTTCATTTAGTTCTATTGTGTCATGAACGAAAGCTTGATCTGGTTGTCCCTTCTTGTTCTCCAATCACGATTGCATCGTCAAAAGTCTTTCTCTTTGGCCACATAAGAACTTGGCCATCTACAAAAGCAACGCACATTCCTTTTGCATCCAATTCAGATATGGAGAGGAGGTTCTTCTTTAGTCCTAGAACAAATAATACATTCTTCATCTTCAAATACTTTCTAGAGTCTAGTTTATAGAAGGATTCACCACTACCTTTTATTGGATATTGGTAGTCATCCCCAAGTTTCACCTTGTGAGATGACTCATGTTCAGATAGCTTCACAAATGATTCTTTGAATCCCATAATGTGCTTGGAAGCACCACTGTCTATAAACCAATCATTGCTTCCATGTGAAATAGTTCCTGTGAGAGTGAAGATCAGTACATATTCATCCTCACTTGAAGAGTCATCACTCTCTTGTCTGATTCTCTTTGTGGAAGCTTCATCATCCTCTGCAGCATGGGCATGATGTCTTCTTTTGTTTCCCTTATTCCTTAGATTTCTTTTGTTAGGGCATAATTTGGATATGTGACCTTTCTCATCACATGTGTAACATCTAATAGTATTTAGATATTTTCTAGAGTGTGAGATCTTACCTTTGGAGTGATCATTGCTCCTCCTGTTTTTCTTGGAGTGAACAGTTCGAGCTTGATCTTCACTACCCATCTTCTTTTCTTGAGCTTCTATCTGAGCTTCTTCTTGAGATCATTCTTCACATAGTCTGCTGAACTTGACTAACTTCTTTCTGGCACAGATTCCTTGAATGAAGGAGTCCCATGATCTAGGGAGACCATTCAAGGTGGTCATCGCAATCTCTGTATTTTCCAATTCTTCATCTACTGCTTCTAGTTGCTCCTTGATATGAGAAACCCTTGTAAAGTAAGACTGAATAGTCTCAGCATTCTGGATCTTCACATTCTTCAATTGGTTTCTCAAAGTGATCTTCTTGTTTATGTTCTTCCCTTCAAACAATTTGGTTAGGGCATTAAACATAGCTTTAGGTGTCTTGAGGGAGGACACCTGTGGTATGAGATGATCCTTGATAGAATTAGCAATGATTCTCTTTTCCATAACCAAATTCTTCTTATGTAAAGCCTTAGCCACATCTCCCTCTGGAACTGGAACCTCCTCATTGATACAGGAGTCCAACTCATTCTCTTCCAGGACCAGGCAGATCCTATACTTCCAAGCTTGGAAGTTATCAGCTTCCTCAAGCTTTTCATCAAGCTTGGTATGATGAGACATCGTAAACTAAGAACCTCAAATGGAAATACAAAATATTTAGATCTTACCAGGTTAAGATGTTGGATCTGGATTTGGAGCTGAAATCCTGCAGTGCTAGTTCAGTAGAAAATTACGGTTTTTCTTTTCCAGAGATCTGTCCACCCAAATGCCTTGAAATTTATCCCTAACTTTGATTTTGGGGAGGAGATCAATCCAGGCCTGGGCTCACTGAAAAATTCCTCTTCTGTGAAAAGCCCTAATTTTCGGCAACATTGTTGCGTCCAAAACTGAAAAACCTCAGAATTGGATTATGCTTCGACAGAAAGATGCGCCCTAAGGAGGAGAGTTATTCCACCTTACTTTTGCTGAAAATATGTGGAGGAAGATCCACAAACTAGGAATCCCTAGTTCCCGCAGTTGCACAGTGTCTTCTTCTCAGGTTAGCTCTAATACCATGTTAGAATTTCATCATTATGCTAGCATTATATTAGGATCTTTACTGAGAGAATAACAAGCACAAAAATCAAACAAAAGAGACAATGAACACAGTGTTTATCCTTGGGGAAACCATAAATAGTGAAAACCCCACAACTTCCTCAGAGATAGAATCAACACCAAAATAAAAAAGCCCCAAAACAGTAAGTGATCTCCCGACAGCAGTAACCTTCTTCTTGTCTAGCCCCAGTGTCTTCTCCTTCCTCAACTATGTGCTACACTTGAGTGTGTATGAGTTGTGTGATAAATAGAGACTCCAGTTCTCTATTTATACTAATCTTGACATGACTAAAACACTACCAGGTCCGACCTCTACTAGGAGAGTCTAATAACCCTAGTGCCCTAGAACTGCGGGGACTTTAACCCTTAGACAATAGGAGGGTTACCCACAATGACTTGACATGACTTGTTTACATGATAGACCTTCCCGATAGGAACATCAGGGCATGACATAACTCAAGTACATCCCGGAATAAACATCGGGTTACAATATATAAGAAATACAAGTGAAATACATTCCAAAGTTACATATACATCAACAAACCATATATTCTAGGTTGTTGCCATATTTTATAATGTGTTATAAAATGGAGCACCTTATTCATGGAGTGATTTCCTATTAGTATAATAGTTGTTGGCGGTTCGTTGGTATTTGATATGATTTTATTATCTTGCCTCACCTCTCTAGAGGTGAAAGGAGAAATATTTTGGTAGAATGACATGTTTCAATGATTATTTATTTACCAGCATTGTAGAAAACACTCTTTATATTGTTACAAGGAAAATTTCCTTATGAGATATGGAATATAGAGATTAACTCATCATTAGTATCTTCATTTATGAAGAGGTTGGCACTTGTAAACCACCTAGAACTAAAACCCTTTATTTTGTAAAAGGACATTACTTTAAAAATTTATTCTAAACTTTTGTGTTGTTGATCACGGATGGTCAAAGATGATTGTAATTGAATATTTTATTATTTAATAATTAAAATAAGAGACACCTATCCAAAGAAGATTGTTGAAGAGTGTTCATTAACCCACTAGGAGGAATGATTTGGTGTAGAAGGAAAACATGACAAATGGTAGCAACAACATTCACTTTCTAGTTGTTGCAAGAGGAAACTTCCTTATAATTGTGGTCATGTTCCCAAGAAAGGAGGAACTGAGCAGGTGGCTCATTAAATTACAAAACTAACCCAGAGACCTAGGCAAGCACATATATACCCATCGAATGAGCAGGAGGCTCACTACATTTTGGATATTAGAACTTGTTGATTGGAGGAAACTGAAAAGTTAGGCACACAAGGGAAAATTCGATGCTCGACAAAAGCTAAAGTGAATTGCTAAGAGTTTTTATTGCAAGTGTGACTGATAAGTTACATATAGGACATAATAGGCTTCTACATAGTATCTTCATCGTGGTGGTTCAGTGAACATGATGGGGGGTCCTAAAGCAAGTAATCTTGGATGATTTCAGAAGGCAATTGGGAGGAACGGTCTTCTTTACATGTTTTCCACTTCGAAAGTTAACAGGTTCTATAATTGTTACTGGTTTATTAACTTTAAAATTGTTTTTGTTTATATTCTGAAAGATTTTGTGAATGTTAAAGGCTTCTAAACTATTCTTTTTTTTGAAAGAAAATAGGAAAGTTTTTATTCCTGTAAATTATAAGTTAATATGAATTCTATTACACAAACATTTTTTCCCTTAGTAGGAATTGTAATTTAGAATTATTTAGTACTTAGAACATAATCATTTTATTATAGATCAATATTATACATAATTAGTAATGACTAGTATTTTTTTAGTTTTCTTGTAAACCCTTATAGAATTAACCAGAAAGTTAAAACACAGTTATCATAGTTTTAATGAAGCAACAAATTCCCTCTATAGTTAGGGTTTACCTTAGTTAAACATAGTAAATCCTTTAATCACAAATTTTAAAATGATTCAAAACACTATGGCCTCCGGCTGAGGGTTCGAAGCCCATTTTTATATGAATAAATTACTTTTCTTCAATATCAATCTCTTACAGCCGAAAGGCTTGATTTTTCATATTTACTTAGTATCATTCTTCTTACAGGCTTAGCGATTTATCAAAATGAGTTAGGGTTAACATTTTCTTTTAATAATGAAGTAGTATAAAAATATATATATGAAGCTTTTAGTATCAATAACATACAACCAAAAAGCTTATTATATTCATAATTTATTCAAGCATTATTTCACATAGTTGAAGGGCTTGTTGTTTTTAAATAATTACCCAAAATCAATTTCACACAACCAAAAGGCTTAACAATTACAAAAAAAATATGATTTAGGGTTAAAGACTTACAAATAACACAGTTTTGATATAACCACAGTATCAAACAAAATTCCCCATTTATGGATTTTACATTCTTATCATAGGTCAAGGGTTTGATGCCTCTAAAGGCTATATAACCAAGTAATTTATTTATAAAAGAAACCTACAACAAACGCAACCTAAAAACAAATAGAAAAGAATGGTTTGTAACCTTTCTACTAGCATGGCGTCTTTTAACAAAGGTATAAATATAGTAAACATAACCAAGCAACAAATCCATTTTCACATAACGTTAAACAATGTATCCATTATAGAGTAGTACCAAGAGTTAAATAAGGTGTTAAACAATATAGTAATAGAAATTGCAGTAACTGTTTTTCCTCTTAAACTTTGCTAAGAATTTACATTAAGAGTTTGAATCATTTACAAGCAACTGCAATTACCACTTCCCCCATAGTCTCCACGGTCTGTAAGGAAAAAGGGTTTTAAAAAAAAACATCAACTCTATCATAGCTCGAAGGAATTTAACAATCACATTCCTTCTTTGCCTTTTTAAAACATTGTAGAGACAAAAACATGAGAGTGTTTACCATAAAATGGAGGATTCTTGTTAAACCCATGTATCTCCAAAAGATGAAACCAGAAAAGAAACAATGTGCCAGATTTGCCAAGTCATCAAGGACCGTAGGGTTCAGGGCTTTAGGTCTTAACGAAAACCTATCGATGTCGGTACCCTCAACCCGAGCCCACTCTTTAAGCCAAGCTACAACGAAAATGGAAACCATCGAAAACCTCCCACCAGTCAAACATAACATTGAAGTTAAACTATGAAAAATTGGCATTCGACATTAAAATAAATAATATAATAAATTGTAGTAAAACTGGAAATGAACCGTGCAAGAAGTAAACTTACCCTCAACGAAGTCTTCACTACTAAGAAACCTGAGACAAGTTGAGAATTTCTTGTTCATTTCTCTTACCAGGATGTCAACCCTATCAGCCTCTGAACAGTTGATTCCAAGCTATGAGTGGCTCCCACTCTCAACAAACTATACCGTAGAATTGATTAGCTAGAAGGGGCCGATAGATCTCGGCTCTCTTCACCAGTTCAAACAATGAAGAGGAACCAAGCCTTTTGGATTTTGGAATTAGGGTTTACCTTTTACCTCCAGCTAGAAAGCACCATAAGTTTTCATGTGGGCACTAATCATTTCATCTACCTCCACTTGGATCTAATTTTTCTTACCCACTCTCTATAGTTTGAGAGTGACCTTGTTGATACCCTTAATCACCTTATCATCAGCATAGTGATTGTTACCATTGCCCTTTAGTTTGTCTTAGGAACACATAGTGTATAGGGGTTTAAATTTATGTTTCATTGGGAACTTCTATTGACACTCAAGATGAGATCAGCTTAACCTTTGCAACTTAGATAATGTAGTGGTGTGATCTCAACTTAGGACTTGGAGCACAAGGGGGAAAAACCTTCTTTTGGAGAAACCTGCAAATAATACAAGGTTTAAAATGCATTAGCTTACAATAATCTAAGTAGTACCTTTAGCTTTGAACCCTCGAATCGAAATAGGGTTTGTAGGAAGAAGGATTAAAACTTTAAAACATGGCGAAATCCATCTTTATTGTATACCATACAAAACAAGCACAAAGTTGTAGCTTACGATAAGACAGATGTGACATATCAACTTGAAAGCAAGTAAATTATCTTAAGACTTAGAAACTATATTCTAGCATAGTGCTATATGTTTCATAAATAGAATTGTCGTATTCGAATTGTTAAGTTTTAGTTTTATAGAGTTCTCATTATCAGCTAAGTCCTAGGATGACAATGGACTGTAGGGTTTTTAATAATTCTTAAAATCCATGTAAAATTGGATTAGGTCTTATACGGATCTAAAACACTCGGCATGATTTTTTTTTGTTACATGTGGCATCAGAGCGAGTTTTCAAACACTAGGCCCGAAGTTGGCTAAACTCGCATGCTCAATACAAAAAACAGGAAAACAAAATATTGACTTATGTTTTAAAATTGTTTCTCTACAGAAATATAAATTTTTATTTTGCAGGAAATTGAAGGAGTAGAGGCATATGTTGAGGATAGATCACATCATAATAATACAGATAATATATACATGGAACTAAATAATCAACCATCTTAATTACTTGAAACTGTAAAAGACTTAAAGGCTGAATTGTAGAATGTTAAGGAAGATAATGAAAGAATCCTAAGAGAACAGGAAGAATTAAATAAAATATTTCTAGATAAATTACATAATGAGGGAAATGATAAAAGAAAAGAACACGGATATGAATCTGGAACTATATCCTACAAGCATAAAGGTAAAAAGTTAAAAGTATATGTTAATGAAAGTAATTCCTCCTCAGTAATTAATGTTAGGTCACACAACGAGAAACATAAATATTCCAGTGAAAGTAGTGATAGTGGAATCGGTCCTAAAAAGAGAAAATATAAACCTTTCAAAGAAATTTCAGGAGAGCTTAAGAAGATAAAACCCCCTATGTTTAATGGTGAGGTGGAAAAAGGAGAAGAAGTCGAGGCATGGCTGTCAGTGATGAAAAAGAATTTTCAAATTTATAATTACTCAGACATAATGAAGGATAGAATGACTATTTATAACTTAATGGGAAAAGCTGATATATGGTGGCAAGATACACTACAACAAATCCTGGAATTAGCATCCCTTTTTAGTGTAATTTTGTTTTACATTGAGTGGTCAAACTAGACGCTAAATTGGATGCGTCATGGAAAAAACTTAAAGCGTCTCAAAAAACATCTTTTTTTGCTTCCTATATAGCATCCTTTATGATGTCCAAACTAGCGTCTATTTTTTTGCTTCCAGAATAGCGTCCAACTTTGCTTTCTAAACAACATCGAGGTTTGCTTCCTAAATAACATCATGTTTTGCTTCCTAGCAAGTGTCTGCTTTTGCTTCTTAAATGGCATCCCCGTTATCGCCATACTTGCATCCTTAATAGCACCATGTTAGCATCCAAATTAACATCCAATAATATTGCATCCATTTTTGGTACCACTTTAGCATCCCATTTTGCACCATGTTTTACTTCCAAATATGTGCCAATTTTCGCTTCCAAATTTGCACCAATTTGTGCTTCCTTTTTTGCATCTTGTTTTGCTGCCAAAATGATGCCAAATATTTCTTCTATTGTTGCACCATATTTTTCTTCTTATGTAGCACCATGTTTTGCATCCAAAGTAACGTCTTATTTTGCTACGATATCAACACCATGTTTGGCTTCATCATTAGCACCACGTGTTGCATCCTTTTTAATGCCTAGTTTTGCGTATTATTTTGCTACCATATCAATGCCATGTTTGGATTCATCATTAGCACCATGTGTTCCATCCTTTTTAATGCCTAGTTTCACATCTCTCATTTTTTGGTCACTAATTTAGTCATTTTTAGTAGTTTTATGTACGAATTTTGGTCATTTTGTTTGGTCACTTATCTCTAATTGTTTAGTCACTTATCTCTTTTTTTTTGCTTACTAAATTAGTTGTTTTTAATCGATATTATAATATCATTAGGGTATAGATTAATCGAATCACCAAACTCCTGCTTGTAAGGAAGGCGCTCTTCCATTGAACTAGCACCCTTTAAGAATTTGAGAACCTAACTTACAGAGTCCTCTATAATGGTAAAAAGGATCAATACACAAATTTGAGTATCTAATGGCCGACAAAGGATGATATATTGTATAAGTTCACAATATATGATCAAGCATGTCATGAAATCCATAAAACTTTTCTAGGAATTTTGAACAAAACTCAAGAAATTGACTTATTGGGATTGCAAAATACACTATTCCCTAGCAACCGTAAGTGTACCACTATATGAGACCTATAAACAACAATTATCTTAGTATGGATGCCAAGGATATAGTATATTATCATGATCATCCTAGAGTCACGTATAAGTGGAGCAATAAGGAGAATCAAAAGAGGATGATCAAACCAATAGTTGGTGCTTCACATGGATCCTATCCACCATGGGATGAGAAAATTTCCTTCTTCCATCAAGCTAATGATTATCCATAAGGACAAATGGTTAGGATATATTGTGATTCCAATTCATAATGTTTATTCGCTTCCGATGGTGATGTTGCAGTGCTTGCACTGGGAGATCGACATGATCCCCAACAACATTGGATATAGACATATTCATGGGGCCATAGAGTATAGGATGAGGTTGTTTTTGCTCACCAATATGAAAATCGATACGAACAAGCTAACTAACACACTATGTGTATGTTACAATATACTAGACACAAATTGTATGTTACAATATAGCGTGTTTGGCCATCAAAAAGTGATTATGGGCATTTCAAACAGTCATTAAGAAGTATGTTGGGTGGTATCTCTTTGAAGCAACAACACTAAGCACTAATTTCTGGAAAGGAACATCCACATAGAAAGCATTGGCAACAATATTAAAAGTCAATCTGAGCACATACAACTGTCCTACGTTGTTCAAGGCACTTTCTCAGATCATTGTAGCGGTAAGCATGCTTTTGAGAATCGTAAGCAAGCCAAAGAAAATTATGATATCATCATCAACAGGTATAATAAAGGTTGTTGCAGGGGTGAAGCAACCCTATTCCAGGGCATCCTTTTGCAACAAACAACAATACACATGTGCATTGAATGTGTTAAATATATTGGATGAGATATTTTATAGTGCTTTGTTGGAGTATCTCAAAGCACAAAGGATGCCTGAAAATAGAGATTTGGGGCAATTTGAATAGCAGTAAAAGTATTTTTGGGTTTATTCTAAACAATTTTATCATCAAAACAATACTTTAGACCTATGAATAATGAATCTTAAGGGAATTTGATAAAAATCATGTTTAGGTTGTCAGCAACCATTTATGCATTTGTATCAACGGGATTTCCTTTTAGCAGATTTCATATCAAATTACTATTCCCATGGAATTAACAAATGGAATGGAGAGTTTACAACTGGTAGCAGACCATATTGGAGGTCCTCACTTTAGGAACATGTTTCTTCATCAAGCAACAAGTTGGTCTCTTTGTAGAAGTAGGTCTGGGCACTGAAAGGCCCTAAAGAATAAATTATGGATTAATTACAATAAGAGTTGACCATTTATTAATAACTAATATCATACTAAGAGCTGACCATTTATTAATTACAATCACCGCAAAAAAAAAGCTCACATAGATCCATCTTAAACCTGGATTTGTTTAAGCAATAATATTTTTACAACTATTGAGCCTTGTCTAGGGCCTTGAACCTTCTCAAACAAGTCTAGCTCTGTTTATGGCATGTCCCATCCAGTTGTAGCCTTTTAAGGGCTACTACTCAGCCACTGAATCTACTGGGAAGTCAAGCAGTCAAACAACACAGCCCTGTAAGCTTCAAACAGTCAACAACCCACTCAATTTGGTCAACAATAGGCTTCTCCTTGGTCAATGACAGCCTCAGTTTTGGGTTTGGAACAATGTCAGTAGATCACTTGTTCAGGATAGTCATCTTCTATGGTTTTTTTTCTCTTCGTATGTGTTCCCTAGAGGCAATTTGATTGACATGTAAAATTCTACTCATTATCTACTCATGTACAAACTCATTCAACTCATTTAGAAGAAGAATTATTCATTATTTAGGGTTTTATTCCTTGAAAGGTTTCCCCGTAGAAATATTTGTGTTCTTGCTTCTACTATTGATTAGCTACTATCTACTTTACTACTTCTACAATCTCAGATTTACATTTCTTGAAGTCTGCTAAAGTTAAAAAGGATTGTTACTGCTATTAATTTGAATCCATGTTAAAAATTTAACAGCAACCAACCCTACCTCTGCATAATATGAAAAAGGTATGGACATTAATGTTACAAGAGTAGAGATAGAAAATGTTAAAGGGTGAGGAGATCTTGATTTTATACATGTGATTGTTGATGACCTTGTTGCAAGGTCTGGGACATGGCCATATTGTCTTATCATTTTGGCCTGAAAATACTATTTCTATTATGAAAACTCATTGTTGAACAAGGATTTCCATGAACAGTTGGTGTAAAGTGAGCACACAATCATGTCATTCTCAAGGCATAAAGAAGGTGTCAAGGTGTAAAGTGAGGAAAGTTAAAAATTCATTACATAAGGTTCAAACCCATGGAATATTTTAAATAATTTACATAGATATTTTTAAAATAGTTTGAGTCCATTGCAATGGGAATCAAAGACAATGGATTTGAAAGTCAACAATGGAACCCCACATATTTTGATCTGTAGTTCTTCTTGAAGGTGTAGATCTCTAGCTGGTTGATGGCATTATTCCTATTGAAATTTGAAAGCAAATATATTTGAAACTGAGACCTAGCCTGGACGTGGAGAGACTATACCTTTGAAATTGAAACGTGAACTATGCAAGACATCAAAATTTTTGCACATAATAATTTGCACAAGCGACACCATCTTTCTTGTCGACCATGCACATGGGTCCTCTTATAATATCATGTATTGAAGATCATTAAATGACCAAATAAGGTTGAAAGGTGAAGAAAATATTTTGTTTCAAGTTTTTAATATCCCAAGTCAATCTTCATATTGAATATCGATAGTATATAGTCAGGATGTCCATTAGTAGTCATGACTTAATGGATGCAGAAGCCAACCCCTTATACTCACATATTGTAGCTCAGGGGGCACAAGTTTTGATAGGAGTCACAATTCCATTAAATTTATTTTTACCTTTTCTCTTCACACATAATTACATGACCAAAACACACATGTGGATCCCAATAACACTTGACTGTGCACATGAAGGGTAGTTTTCCCTTCCTACTTGAAAATAATGAAGGCTTATTGTTAGCCCTAGTATCCCCAGCGTAACTTCGTTCGGTTCATTCTTTTTAACTTATAAAAATATATTTATAAAGTAAAGGAGATCCAAATACAATCAATTATACTTTAATCTTTTAACTCTCATTTATTATTATCCTCGAAAAAAAAAATATAAATCCCTTATCTTTTTCTTGAAACAAAATTTGAATTAGGTTCTGAAATATTAAATATAAATTCTTGGTCAAGAAAATTTCTTTTAGGTAAGAACCAACATATTTAATAAAATAATAAAAACAATAGATGTTTGCTCAAATAATTTTGACTTGGAATTATAAAAAACAAGCTCTATATGCAGAGGAAATCTTAATTTAGCATGGATTTATACTCGTATGGAAAAGCTGAAAAGACTATAATCCCTTGTCTTTTTATTGAAACCAAATTTCAATTAAGTTCTAAAAAGAATTAAAATATAAATTCCTTGTCTTCATTTTGAAACAAAATATATTTTAGGTAAGAACCAACAAATTTAATAAAATAATAAAAACAATCTATGTTTGCTCAAATGGAATTATAAAAAGCAAGTTCTATATGCAGAAAAAATCTTAATTTAGCATGGATTTATACTGGTATGGAAAAGATGAAAAGACTGTAATCCCTTGTCTTTTTCTTGAAAAAAATTTCAATTAGGTTCTGAAAAAATTAAAATATAAATTCCCTTTCTTCTTCCTGAAACAAAATTTCTTTTAGGTAAGAACCAACGGATTTAATAAAATAATAAACTATATCTTTGGCTAGGAAGGTCCAAACGAAATTTAGCAAGCTGTTGTAGGTAGGGCAGGAACTGTAGTTTCTGTGGTAAGTTTTTCAGACTGATAATGTGAAACAAGGACATGTGGCAGTCTCTACAAGTTTGCTATCCTGAACAATCCCCAAAACAATCACCTTGGTAAAGTATGAATAAGTCCCACTTGGAGAATCCATTTATGCTCTAACCTGTGGATTTAGAGATAAGACTTATCAGGATATCATAGTGAGAAGTTTCAGACCTAAAAGATCTGAAATCTTGGAGATGCAGCAGAAGGAATATCAGTCATTTCTGTAGAAGAAATTGAAAAACTAGGGCTTCCTATTCCGCGAGATTCCCTCCACTGTTTTTAGAAAAGGAGTACATTGGACAACTTTCCTTGAAGAGGCCCATATTTATGTCCAATCATAATTTTTAAATTCCAAGTTTTGAAAATTAGGGTTTCTCTGAAAAACCCTAGATCAGCCAGCTCTAGAACTAGGACGGACACCACAAATCGTAAGAAAGGTCTAGGAGCCATAGGGAGATGAGGCTAAGGCTAGAGCCAAGAGAATCATTACAGATTATATTGAATATCATCTCATCCCTCATATGTCATCCCTGAAGACAGCAAAAGGAAGTGTTTGATGTTATGATGAAGCAATCGAAGAAGAATAAGATATTGTTATAACCACCTTGAATTGCCTCGCAAGATCATGGGATTCATTCGAGGAATGTGTGCCAGAAGGAAGTGATTAATTTCATAAGACTCTGGGAAAGTGCACACAAGAAGAAGCTCGACTCATAATAAGAGAAGAGAATATGGGAGCAATTGAAGATCAAGCTCTCATGATTCAAAGAAGATCCCTCAAGCGATGAGGAATATGAAGGACTCAATTCTTAATGAACCTCTTAGCCATCTTATCATTTGGATAAGAAATGATGAATGAAGAAGATGATGAAGCTGAATGCTCAAGGAGTCTACCCACGAAAAAAATAAAGTTAATTTTTTGAATTGTTTTTCTTGTATATGATGTGTATTATGCATGATAGAATGGTCGCATTAATGACGGTATACTAATAATATGCATGTGATGGGTAAGTAGCCCATGGTGCTATACAAAACTCCATTTATACTTATCTACAATGAAACCTCTTTGCTAACATATTGGATTACTGCATAATCTCAATGATATCATGGTAGAGATGGAAGGCATCTAGAAAGTTTCTATGAGATAAGAATGAATGTTGTATTGGTTAAAATAGTTGCATGATTATATCTTTATGCATAAGAATTTTCCATTATGAATATGCCTTATGAAATGTTTCTAACCATACAACTAGTGCATTTGACTTGTAGGAAAGATCACGTACAATCACTTACAAGAAAAGAAGGATGAGACTTGTTCCGAAGAACAAATGACGATAGTTCAAGATTAACTACAATAAGCATACATGAAAATGAATCAAGAAGCTTCCATAGAGAAAGAAATCTTCAGAAGAATATAAGGAGAATGGTAGATGAAGAATAATCCAAGGAAATCAAGAGCCTCAAACACAATCTAGTTATGTTGAGCAACATCATTGATACAAATCCTTCCGGCTATGAAGAAGTATCCAAGAAGGAAGGGAAGGAAATTATCAGTTCAAGAAGAATGATGTCTAGGATGCAGTATAGAGACCTGAAGGGAAGTTCGTAGTGTCTTCCATATGGATCTACAAGATCCAGCATGCAATAGATGGAAAAATCGTGGGATACAAGGCAATAACCATAGCACGAGGCTTCTAACAAAAAGAAGGCATAGACTACGATGAGAAATTTGTAGCCACTGGAAGTTGAGACACATGACAGGAAGACTCATGTGGGCAAATTAAAGAAGGCCTTGTACGAGATTAGAAGGAACCGATGGGATAACACTTTCATCAGGAGCTTGGAGATCACTTAGAGTGATGAAGATCTTAACCTTTGCTACAAGGTTGAATATGAAAGCCTATAGGGGATGATAAGATCACAGATGGGTGTGAGAAGAAATTTTCAAAAGGTTCAAGATAGAGGATCTTCGTATCTAGTGACCCTAGATGGATACATAGAATATTAGTAGTAGAGGAAGATACTTGTCACTCAAGTACAGGATGTTTCAATACATAGAGTATGAAAGGCAGAGGGAGAATGATGCTCCTCTTCAGAGGGAGTGGCTACAGAAGATCCTGAGGTTCGACATGGTATGACAGGATGGACAGATTACTGATGGCTCTAGGATTTACTGAGAGTAAAGTAGATTCCAACTTTTTCTTCAAGGTTGAAGGAGGAATACTAGTGATGCTCCTGTTATATGTCGATGACCTGTTCCTGACAGGAAAAGAGGAACTCATTAAAGATACAAAAAGGAGACTTGCTGTTGAATTCGAGATGAAGGACTTGGGTATGATGCACTACTTTCTAGACATGGAGGTGTGGTAGAGTGTGGATGGAATATCCCTTGGAACAAGGGAAGTATGCAGTGGATATCCTGAAGAGGCTCGGGATGATGTACTGCAAGGCCATGGCCACACCTATGGAATCAAACCTGAAGCTATTGAATGATGCTTCATTAGAGACGGTTGATGCCATGATGTATCGTTAGATGTTTTGTTCATGTATGTTCCTAATGGATCCGAAACATTCTCACCTAGTTGCATAACATGCAGTGAGGTACCTGAAGGGTACAATTGAGTATGATACGAATCAGAAGACTAACCTGCATGGTTATGTTTATTCGAATTGGTAGTGCCACTGAGGAGAAGAGCACCTTGGGATGCTTCTTCAGTTTCAAATCTAGTATGGGCTACTGCTTTGGTAGGATGGAGTCCTGCATGGATCTGAGTACAGCCAAGGAAAAATATGTTGCCACTTGATCAGCTATTTGTGAGGTAGTATGTTTCTTTTTAAAGATACTATTTGATTTGATTGATCTAACTTGCATTTTTGTATGATGCAGAGAGGAGTAGTGAAGCTCCAGTATGTGATCGAGATCAAGATCTCTCGAAAAAGGGATTGATGAGTTATAGCATAGCTGGTGAGACAGGTTGTTTGAGCATAAAATCCTAGCGAAGCTCGTAGTTTTCTCAGGCGTAATCAGTCCGGTTGGTTGTCCTCGGATGTAATCAATCTTGGCGAAGCTTGTAGGTTATCCTTGGACATAATCAACCCTGATGTGATTCCATGCTAGAAATGGCTAGAGAGAAGTTTGAGTACTTCAGCGAGAACCTTGGTGTTCTTCAGATCAAGGTTCCCTCCAGGGGAAAGTGATACACATGAGCCCTTCCCAGATGGTAGTAGGTGTGTCCTACCATGCTGATGGATGTAAGTGTTGAAGCATTTCTCAGATGGTAGTAGGAGTGTCCTACCATGCAAGTGATTGTGAATGTTATGTGTATCTGGATTGTGCTTCAAGATGATCTGAAGAGGAAGTCCTTGCAGGGGTAAGGCCTACATCCAACATGAAAATGGATTCGCTCTGTAGAAAAAATAATTGCATAGAGAAAGGCCTACATCTAGCATGAAAAAGGGCTGGCTATGTATAGAAAGTCCTTGCAGAGGGAAAGTCCTACATCCAACATGAAAAAGGGCTAGCTCTGTAGAGAAAGTCCTTGCAAAGGACAAGGCCTCATCCAACATGAAAAAGGTGTGGCTCCATAGAGAAATTCCTTGCAGAGGGAAAGGCCTACATCCAGCATGAAAAGGGGTTGGCTCTGTAGATCTACATCCAACATGAAAAAGGGTTGGCTGTGTAGATGGAGACCTACATCCAGCATGAAAAAGGGTTGGCTCTGTAGACCTACAGCTAGCATGAAAAAGGGCTGGCTCTGTAGATGGATACCTACATCCAGCATGGAAAAAGGTTGGCACTATAGAATTACATCCAGCATGAAAAATGGTTGGCTTTGTTAATGAATACCTACATGGAAGCTAGGCCTACATCCAACATGAAAAAGGGCTAGCTCTATAGAACTTCATATGAGGAGTATATTTGAGAGATAACACCATTGCTTGAGATAGCAGCAGCAGTGATGTTGATGGTGATCCAGCTTTGATGATGATCCAATGACGAGGACTTGTGCTGATGAGATTTTTCAAGAGAATACCTTCCTATTTAAGAGGGAGTGTTGATGTATTTGTAACTTTGGAATGTATTAACTTGTATATTTCTTATTTTACCCCAACGGAGATGTTTGTTCCTCCGATCAGGAGAGTCATTAATATAATAAAAACATGTATAGTCATTGAGGTTAACCCTCCATTGTAAGTCGGGGAAATAGTCCCCACAATTGAGTCATATTAGGGTTATTAGAGTCTCCCAATGAGGTCGGCCTTGTAGAGTAATTGTCAAGAGGAAAACAAGTATAAATAGACAGTGAGACTCTCTATTTGAAATACACACTCACTCAATAGTAGTGCATGAGTGAGAGGAGGAGTAGCTCGCACAAGTGAGAGAGAGAACAACTGTCAGAGATCATCTTTGTATCTTTTAGTTTTACTTTGGTTATTGGTGCTTATTCTATCTCTGAGGAAGTTGTGGGGTTTTCTCCTTTTTGGTTTCCCCGAGGAAAATTATTTGTGTCTCTTGTCTCTTGTGATTATTGTTGTGCATGTTATTCTCTTAGATAAGATCCTAGATCATATTTATTAAATGATAAAAATCTAACAGAAAGCACATAAATACCCATCGAATGAGCATGAGGCTCACTACATTTTGGAGATTAGAACTTGTGGATTGCTAGAAACTGAAAAGTTAGGCACACAAGGAAAAATTCAATGAGGAGAAAGCTAAAGTGAATTGCTAAGAGTTTTGACTGCAAGTGTGACTGTTAAGTTACAAAGAAGACATAATATGATTCTACACAGTATCTTCATCCTGGTGGTTCAGTGAACAGGCTCGGGGGTCCTAAAGCAAGTAATCTTGGCTTCTTTTAGGAGACGGTTGGGAGGAATGGTATTCTTTGGATGTTTATCCACTTCGAAAGTTAACAGGTTCTATAATTATTACTGGTATATTATCTTTAAAATTGTTTCTGTTTATATTATGAAATATTTCGTGAATGTCAAAGGCTTCTAAACTATTATTTGTTTTCGAAAGAAAATAGGAAAGTTTGTATTCCTGTATATTATAAGTTAATATGAATTCTATTGCACAAACAATTTTTCCCTTAGTAGGATTTGTAAATTAGAATTATTTAGTACTTAGAACATAAATTTTTTATTATAGATCAATATTATACATAATTAGTATTGACTAGTATTTTTTATTTTTCTTATAAACCCTTCTATAATTAACCAGAAAGATAAAATAGAGGTATCATGGTTTTAACCAAGCAACGAATTCCCTCTACCGTTACGGTTTACCCTTTTTTTTTTGTAATTTAGGAAACTATTATAATGAAGTAAGGTAATAATGGTACAAAAAAGATTACAATTCAGAGATGCATTCCTACCCAAAAGAATTGGCAGGTGTAACCAGTCTGAGATGAGAACTAGACCCTCCATCCAAGAGGGAAAACAGATCCATAAGAAGTGTACCAGACCCTCCCTCCAAGACGAAAAAGAGGTCCCAGAAAAAGAGAGTGACATTATACAAAAAGACATACAAGGTCCTAAAAAACCTGGAAAATAGAGTTCACACCTTGGAGAGCCCACCATATTCCAAAAATGTACAAAAAAACCATTAACAGAACCTGACTAAAGCTTGTGATAAGGTTCCTCAATGATGGGGCATCCGAAGCCAGACGAGACTGTCTCAGTTGGATCATTTGTGCCATCTGACGCGTCATCACTGGAGGAGCTTGGTTCCTCACCGCTAGAAGAGTCACCCTCATCTTCATCACCTGCAAGGGGCTGTTTTACCGAGAGAGGGGCTGTATTTCTGGAAGTGGCTAGCATAGGGGTGCATTTTTTGGTAGAAATATATTTTATACATCCCAACGATTGATGGGGAGGGGGATCGTAGTCCATAGGGACTGCAGGGGAGAGGGTGGAAGGGGTAGGTTTAGAGGCTGAGGTGAGTGGGGCAGTGGAAGTGACCGGATCAGGTGGGGGGGGGGGGGGAGGGTGCCAGAGGCACAACAAGAGCCGACCTGATAGGTAAGGCATGAGGAGAAGGATCCAAGGGTTGTGAATTGAAATGGAGGATGAGCATGATGAGCAGATTCTTTATGAACCACTAATTTCGTCTACATTCCATCACGCATCCTGTAGCATTGGTAGCACCAAATATCTCGTATTCCTAGTCGTTCACCATTTGGAGAACAACATTTGAATCTCAACGACAAAACCCTCTCCACTCACGAGTGTAGTGAGCGTAATTTGACGTTCAACTTAGGCTCCTCTCCCAGAATAGACACGCCAAGGAATGCCTCACTTCCTTCGTGACATAATGGAGTGGCGAGGAGTAATGATAAGAACATACATGAGAGCTAAAGCGCAGAGGTCTGAGTGGTTCAATGAGAGAAGGAGCCAGAGCATTATGAGAATGTAGAGGAAATATCCCAGAGGAAGGAGATAAAACGACATAAAATGGATGGCACGACGGCCCAGGAACCAAAGTGGTGCATTGAAATCCATCTACGTCAAGTTTATGATGATGCCCCATCGGATGTCCTGTGAACATCCACATCCAGATCCGATGTAAATGCATGCATCCATGAGGGGGGTGAGGTGGTAGTGACGTCAAGTTGATGACGGGTCAGGCCCATCATCATTAATTCCCCTTGTCCTTGTTGGCATTAATATCACCCACATCCGAGTTGAAGTCCTTTGCTTATATGAGGTCGTATTCCTGCCTGAAGTGAGTGTTTGGGATCTGAGCCAAGGTGCACTGGTTCAAAAAAGAAGAAGAAGGCACCCCCTAGTTAGTAATTATGTCTGCTAGTGAGTTTGCTTCTATTCTCACATGCTGGAAATGATAGCAAAAGGTTGTGAGAGAAGTAATGCTAGTTGTTGAATATCAAATTCCATTCGCTAGCTTGATGAGATCCTGGCACTACAGGAGCTATTCTGGAGCTTAATATCCAAGTTAAGAATTAGCTCAGAGTCTCCCTCCACAATGAGAGGAAATAGAACATGCTTCGAAGCCGTTCTGATATCTTGAAAAAGGTCGTTTCGCTCAACCACATTGTTACTCTCAAACCCATTTTTTCCATAGTAGACATGAGTGATCTGACCTATGTTGGTTCTGAAGGTGCCTTCGAAACCCGCAAGACCAGTATTACCTTTAGAAGCACCATCAAAATTAAGCTTGTTGAAACCATTGGGGGGGGCAGTCCAAAAGGTAGGGGATGAGGGGTGGGGAGGGAAAGAATTGGTCTCGGTGGTTGAAGGAGGGATGAGAGTGAGGTAATGGTTAAGATACCATTTATCCTGAGGATGGGCTTGGAGATATTTTTCCTGCCAACTGGAAAGCAGAGTGGTCTCCTTAATGCGCTATTGACACTGGAGCCAAATAGTTTCCACATAGTTGGCTTTACCCTACAAAATTCTAATATTTCTCTCCTTCCAGAGACCTCAAATGAGGAAACCTGAGATGAGTTGCCAAATTCTATTCAGGATAGGATTGGTTATGCCAATTTTTATTGGTGGCCATGATGCTGTTAGGACAACGGTCATTTCTTTTGCATGTGTAGGCTATGTTGGTCAAAATTCAATTAGCAAGGGGGCACTAATTGAGGATATGCTCCATGGTTTCTTTATGTTCTTTGAAAATGGAGCATTGTGAGGGCCCGATGAGCCCCGTTTTGAGAGAATTGTCCCAAGTGAGGATACGTTTTTGTAAGACAAGCCAATGAAAAGTGGTGACTTTGGGCCAAGATTTTAGACCCCAGATATTAGTCCAGCAGGTGTCAAATGGTTCGCTGGGATTGGTAAGGAATCGATGAGATTATTTGGTGGTGAACATTCCTTTTTGTATGTAACCCCAGTGAAGAATGTTTTCACCATGTTTACGTCTAATACAGTGTTGTTGCAGTTCCTCTCATAGAGCTTCAGAATAGATTTTTTGCTGCTGCAGATGCCACTTATCCCATGTGAGCCATTCCCTAAAATCCTCCTGTCTGTTCTGAAACTAGAAGAAGTGGATTTTGTCATGAGAAGGGATCAAAAGTATGTCCTGCATGACTTGAAGGTTGAATTTGGTCACAAGAGGAGGTAGTTGGTTCTAGTAGCTTGTCCAGAAGTTGACAAGAGATCCATTGTGAACTTCCAAGAAATCGCGTTGTTGAATTATAGGTATTTGCAAATTGGTTGCATTCTAGATGAGAGAACCTTTTATATTCTTTGAAAACCTGACAAGGTGTTTTGTTGGCTAGTCCGCCATGTACTTTTTATTCCAAAGTTGGGCCCATTGACTTTGATTATTAGAGATCCAATTCCACCATATTTTCGCATTGATAATTTCAATGATTTGTGAAGGGTCCCTTAACCCAAGACCACCATTTTCCTTTGAGCGGCAGATAGTGTCCCATTTGACGAGGGGCCAATGGTGGGAGTTATTGTCCCCATTCCATAAGAAAGTGCATTGAAGGTTCTGATGGCTTTAAGAACCCATTTCAGAGTAGCTAAGACTGAATAAATATAAAGAGGCATAGCCTGTAATACAAATTTGATGAGAGTCATGCGTCTGACCAGATTGAGGGGATGCAAAGTCCATTTAGAAAGGTGAAGTTCCCACTTGGTAAGAAGTTCCCTCTAGGAAGAGTGTTTAAGAGAAGAGTCGATGAGGGGGGTTCCAAGATATTTTGAGGGAAGAGTAGCAGCTTTGAAGCTTAGAATGCGGGCAATGTTTCTCTGGGTTAGGAGAGGGGTGTTGAAGAAAAACATTTCTGATTTTTCTTGATAAATGGTGATGCCCAAGGCTTTGGAGAAAGTGGAGATAATACTTTTGAAAGTTCTAGCTTCTTGGATAGAGGGATGTCCCATGAGAATATTGTCATCCAAAAATTGTTGATGGGTGATGGGGGTGTGATCATGGAGCCTAAGGCCCTAAAGGGTACCTTGGGTTTTAGCTTGAATGATCATGCAGCCAAGGCCTTCAAACATGAGAATGAAGAGGAAGGGATAAAGTGTATCTCCTTGTCTTATGCCCCATGAAGGATTGAAGGGCTTAGAGGGAACACCATTGAGGAGAATGGAGAAAAAGGAGGTTGAGAGTAGATGAATCACCCAACGAATCTGGGAGGAGTCCAAACCAAAGGCTAACATGAAATTCTCAATGAAGATCCAGTTGAGTTTGTCAAAATCTTTGGAAAGATCTAATTTCAGGAGCATTCCAGGTTTTTAGGAGGACTTGAGGGAGTGAATAGTTTCATGATCCAAGATGATCTCATCCAGAATTTGTCACCCTTCAACATAGCCAGTTTGTTCTGCAGAGATGAGAGAAGGAAGAAGGGGTTTAAGGATATTGGATATGATCTTGGTAATGATTTTGTAGAGAACATTGCAAAGGTATATGGGCCTATAATTACTGGGAGTGGAAGCCTTGTTTTCCTTGGGGATGAGAGTGATAAAGGTGTCATTGAGGGTGGGCAGGATTGTTTGAGAGGTTTGTGCTTCCTCCACCATTTCCTAGACCTCATGCTTTAACAAGTCCCAACAGGAGTAAAAGAAGTTAACAGTGAATCTATCCAGTCCAGGGGCTTTGTCTTCTTTCATTTGCCTGAAAATTGTCGTCACTTCTTGAAGCGTAGTAGGCATCATGAGCATGGAATTTTTCTCCTCAGTGACCAGGGAGGGGATATGAGAGGTGACATATTAGATAGCCATGGCCCTGTCCTAATCATTCTTAGTGAGAATATCCTTGTAGTAGGAGACCAACTCGGTTTCCATGTCTTTTCGACTCTCCAGAAGAAGACCATCATTATTCTTAAGGTTGGTGATACGGTTGTGCCTACGGTGTTGTATAGTGGATCTATGAAAGAAGGAGGTGTTGGATTCCCCTTCCCTTAGCCATTTGATGCATGACTTCGGTTCCCAGTATATCTCCTCTTGTTTAGTTCATTCCGCTATCTGTAGGAGAATTTGTTGTTCATGAGAGGTGTATTCCTCTGTGCGCCTAGAGGTGATGATCTGCTATTGAAGGTGTTCCATGTCCTGTTCCAAAAGAGCTTTGCAGGTAAAAATGTTGCCAAAGGTGTGCTTGTTCTAGTGCTTAAGGTGCTGCTTGAGAAGTTTCAATTTGGTTTGGATTTTTTTCATGCGTGATCTACCAGTGACCTGTGTGTTCTGCCACCATTCTATGATCATCTCATGAAAATATGGATTTGTTAGCCAGAAATTCTCAAACCAAAATGACTTTTTTTTGGCCTCTACATCAATTTTCCAGTTTAAATAGATTGGCCAATTATCAGAGCCTGCAACTGGGAGGATGGAAGTAGTGATCTCAATGTTCTGAATCATGATGTGTTCCAAGATGAGAAAGCGATCCAGCTTGGAGGTAATCTGAGCAGCTTCACCCCTTCGATTGTTCCAGGTATGGATTCCATTGTTGGTGTGGAGTTTGATCAAGTTGCTATTGTTAATAAATCCCTTGAAGAGTTTGTCTTCCTCGGTAATCATACACTGCCCTCCATGCTTGTCCTGTAGGGAGGTGATAAGATTAAATTTGCCACCAAGGACATCCATGGGATGAGCTTGGTATAGGAAAAGACATTGGAGGAAGTTGAGAAAAGAAGACTTTTGATCAAGGAGTTGGGGTCCATAAAAATTGGTTAGTCGACCATGAAGGTTGGTGCCAATGGGATGAAAAAGAGTAGTGATGGAGTGGCATGAGGCTAAGAAGTGATCCATATATACTTCAGTGGGATTCCAAGAGATAGTGAGACCCCTTGAGGCCTCAGAGGAGTCAAGGGAAATGGGCTGGCTACCGCACCAGAGTATGGACATTAGAGAGTCCATATTGGAACTACTGGATTTGGTTTCTTGTAAGATAAGGATGGAAGGTTTGTCTTGCTGGATTATTTCCTTGATCATTCTATGCTTGCTAGAACTATTGATACCTCTTATATTCCAGGATACGATCTTCATTGGTTAACAATGGGATTAAGAGGAAAGAATTTAGTGAGCTGATAATACTGACTTGATTCGACCATTCTAGTCCCTAGATTGGTTATTCTTTGAAGGGTCATTTTTATTCCTCTCTTCTTGGTTTCCTTGTTGTTTTTCTTGATTTCTTTAGGGGTGTTGGTGATAATACCCAAATTGTTGTTGGATTTGGCATTATGTAGGATGCCAATGAGCATTTCTATCCACTTGAGGGCGATGTCTTGAAAGGTATTATTCTTGCATGCATCTTCAAGGCCTATAAGGTCCAGATCTCCCAAATCTATGTCACCCATTTCCTCATCCATTAGGACATCCACTTCTTGAGTGGTTACAAGAGAAGCATGGGTTTGCACTGCTTCCATATCGGGCTGGGGCGGCATTTCAGGGTTGACCTTGGCCTTTTGGTTGGAGTCTTCAATGTTCTTACCCTTTTGTACCTTCTGGTGGGGATGTTTTGAAGCAGGGTGTATTTCTGTGATTGCATGCTCTGGTTCTTCCAGAAGTGGTTCGTGAACCCCAAAGCTATTGCTGGTAGAAGGGACTGAGGGTCTACTTACAGTGAGTTTTTTACTTCCTTCTCTCCTTTTTCCCATGACCTTCTTGAAGCCTTCATCGTCTGTTGAGGGAGCCAGCTCCATGGGGATTTTTTTCTTTGGTAAATCTTGGTAAAGGTGATCATGCTCATGACATTTTCGGCATCTAAAGGGTACATTCTCATAATCTAACGGTTAAATCCATTCAGTGTCCTCATGTGCTAGAATGATGGATTCTGGTATGGTTTTGGAAATATGCATGTAGACACAAATGCGAGCATATGAGGTGTATCTTTGTTGTTTGGTTTGGTCGAAAACTTTGACAAAATATCCTAGTGCATTTCCAATATCTCTGAGAGTTTGATTATCCTAATAGTATTGAGGGAGCGAGTAAAGATGGACCCAGACTAGGGCCCAAGAGAAGTTTTTCGTATCTAGGTTGAAGCGCTCTACCCAATTTATGAGAAAAATACCTGCAGAGTTAAAAAAATAGGTCCCTCCTTCCAAGACCTGGTCTCTATCCTCTAGTAGAGTAAAAATGATTGTAAAGAAACATTTCCAGCCTAGCTGCAGGTGGAAGTGGGATTTGGGTCTCCATTTGGATGCAATCCAGTGGAGCAGGGTTTTTTTAGTAGGCCAGATTCCAATGAATTTTCCAATGAGGGCATATGTCCTCATGTATTCGATACGAGCATTAATTCTAGAGGGGGTTAGGTTTATTCTGGGTTTCTCTTGTGACATTGCAATGCAAGTGTGGGTGCGAGGTTTGGCGTTGGAATGAGGGGTGTTCTACTGCTCCTCATCAGACTGAACAACATCAGACGCTGGGGTCTCCTCAGAGAGCAGATTGTTTAGGATGGTGGGTGTCGGGGGTTAGTGAGGTGTAAGCTTTAGGATGCATGAGGGGGGAGCCTAGTGCCCCCCTGGGGTGGCATCCATGAGAAAGGAAAGGAAGGGAAATCAAAGGTGTAGGTAAGGGTGCGAGGAAGACAACTACCAAGAAGCCATGGAACTGCGTGTAGAAACCCTCATCTGAATCAGTTCTTATCTCCTCCCTCTGTTAGGGTTTACCTTAGTTAAACACAGTAAATCCTTTGATCACAAATTTTAAACCTACTAAAACAATAAGATCTAGATTCGAAACACTATGGCCTCCAACCAAGGGTTCGAAACCCATTTTTATATGAATATTACTATTATTCAAAATCAATCTCTTACAGCTGAAAGGCTTGATTTTTCATATTTACTTAGTATCATTCTTCTTACAGGATTAGCGATTTATCAAAATGAGTTAGGGTTAACATTTTATTTTAATAATGAAGTAGTATAAATAAAATATATAGGAAGTATTTAGCATCAATACAATAAAGCCGGAATACTTATTATTTTCATAATTTATTCAAGTATTATTTCACACAGCCAAAGGGCTTGTTGTTTGTAAATAATTACCCAAAATCAACTTCACACAGCTGAAAGGATTAACAATTACAAAAAAAGTACTATTTAGGGTTAAAGACTTTCAAATAATGCGGTTTTGATATAACCACGGTATCAAACAAACTTTCCCATTTATGGATTTTACATTCTTAGAATAGGTCAAGGGTTCGAGGCCTCTAAAGGCTAAATAACCAAGTAATTTATTTATAAATGAAACCTACAGCAAATGCAACCTAAAAACAAATAACAAAGAATGGGTCGTAACCTTTTTACCAACATGACGTCTTTTAACAAAGCTATAAATACAGTAAACATAACCAAGCAACAAATCCATTTCACATAGCGTTAAACAATGTATCCATTAAAGAGTAGTATTGAAAGTTAAACAATCTGTTAAACAAAATAGTAACAGAAATCATAGTAACTATTT
Source organism: Pseudotsuga menziesii (assembly GCA_001517045.1). Taxonomy (NCBI): domain Eukaryota; kingdom Viridiplantae; phylum Streptophyta; class Pinopsida; order Pinales; family Pinaceae; genus Pseudotsuga; species Pseudotsuga menziesii. The sequence continues at coordinate 405,327 of LPNX010585658.1, forward strand.
TTCCTCTTAAACTTTGCTAAGAATTTACATTAAGAGTTTCAATAATTTACAAGCATCTGCAATTACCCCCTCCCCCATAGACTCCATGGTCTGTAAGCAAAAAGGGATTAAAAAAAAACATCAACTCAATCATAGCCCGAAGGAATCTAAAAACAACATTCCTTCTCTGCCCTTTTAAAATGCCATAGAGGAAAAATCACGAGAGTGTTTACCATAAAATGGAGGAGGCTTGTTAAACCCCTGTATCTCCAAAAAAAGAAACCAGAACCATAAAAGAAACCATGTTCCATATTTGCTATGTCGTCAAGGATCATAGGGTTTAGGGATTTACGTCTTACCAGAAACCTCTCGACGTCGGTAACCTTGACCTAATCCCACTCTTCAAGCCAAGCTGCAAGGATAATGATAACCGTCAAAAACCTCATGACAGTCAAACATTACATAGAAGTTAAACAATGACAAATTGGCATTCAACATTAAAATAAATAATATAATAAATTGCAATGAAACTGAAAATGAGCTGTGCATGAATCAAAATTACCCTCAACAACGTTTTCACTGCTAATAAACCCGAGACAGGTTGAGAATGTCTTGTTCATTTCTCTTACTAACATGCCATCCCTATCATCCTATGAATAGTTGATTTCATGCTATGAGTGGATCCCACTCTCAACAAACAGTATCGTAGAATCGATTAGCTAGAAGGGTCCAAGAGCTCTCAGCTCTCTTTACCAGTTCAAACAATGCAAAGGAACCAAGCCTTTTCGCTTTTCGAATTAGGGTTTACCTTTTACCTCCAGCTAGAAAGCACCACAAGTTTTCACATGGGTGCTAATCGTTTCATTTACCTCCACTTGGATTGAAATTTTCTTACCCACTCTCTATAGTTTGAGAGTGACCTTGTTGATACCCTTAATCACCTTATCATCACCGTAGTGATTGTTACCATGGCCCTTTAGCTTGCCTTAGGAATGCATAGTGTATAGGGATTTAACCTTATGTTTCATTGGGAACTTCGAATGACATCACTGCACTATCTAAGTTGTAAAGGTTAAGCTGAGGTCATCTTAAAGCTCACCTTTGGACTTGGAGAACAAGGGGGAAAATACCTTCTTTTGGAGAAACCTACAAACAATACAAGGTTTAAAATGCATTAGATTACAATAATATAAGTAAGACCTTTAACCTTGAATCCTCACATTGAAATAGGGTTTGTACGCAGAAGGATTAAAACTTTAAAACATGGCGAAGTCCATATTTATGGTAAAACAAAACAAGCACACAGTTGTAACTTATGATAAGACAAACGTGGCATATCAACTTGAAAGCAAGTAAATTATATTAAGACTTAGAAATTGTATTCTAGTATAGTGCTATTTGTTTCATAAATAGAATTGTCGCATTTGAATTGTTAAGTTTCAGTTTTATAGAGTTTTCATTAAGTCCTAGGATGAAAATGGACTGTAGGGTTTTTAATAATTCTTAAAAGCCATGTAAAAATGGATTAGGTATTATATTGATCTAAAACAATCTATAACAATTTATTTTTTACTTGTGAAATTTTGGAGTTGTTACAACACTTATCTCACTTTAATGCATGGAATGTAAGTCAGTTGTTCATATCAAGCTTGACTTCTTTTGGGCTAATTGAAGTGGTTTGTAAGGTCAAACAGTTGAAGTTGGTAATTTCAACATCCTCAAAGATTTAGGGTATGATTTGGAAATTTTTTCTTTCTTTGTGCTTGTCAGATCCATGAACTTTCCATCTATTGCATATACTAATTTTGGTTGAGATTCTTTTTCTATTGTGCAGAGGATATATGGATTTGTTGGAGTGTTAAGTGTGATTGGAGGATGTTTTTCTCCACCATCATGAAATCTTCCATTTTCTATGACTTTGTGTGGATGGAGACAACTCCTTACTTTACTATGCATATGTGGATCTTGTGGGGAATTTACCTCAAACAAAGTCCAGAGGAATACAAGATAATAAAAATGTCATCTACTTTGACTCTTGAGCTGTCAAGAGTCATCTTTGAATTGCAGTGAAATGTCACATACAACTGGTATTTTGATTTAGATGATTAACTAATATAGTATGACCATATTAAAATAGAGTTATCAAATATTAGTCAATAAGAATGAGTTTGATTCAATTGGAGCTATCTCACTTTATCCGAGTTATCCACTTTTCATATGGAACCGAGGATTCTCTTTATTAGTTAGTTCCCTTTTGAATGAACTATGTCTCTCTTTCTTTTTAAAGTATGGTTTTATCTCATGAAGGGACCCTATTAATTACAAAATTTACTGCCATTGGGCTTGTATTCGTCCGATCTTTTCTGTGTTCAATTCTTTCAAATCCTCTTATTATTTTAGGTTCCTTTTGGTCCTCCCTATCAATATTTTAAATCAATAGTGGCATTGAAATATGAGAGGATGTTAGAATTCCCATGAATCTCATGGTTTTGTTGCCTTGAAGAAAGTGATTGAGATGATTTGCATCTGGCAGGATGAAATAGGAAGTATTCCTATTCGATTCAAATTAGTTGGTTGATCATATTTGAAAAATTCCATTTTATCATAAAATAAGAATAGTCGAGGTAATAAGGACATCATAACTATTTTTAATTTACTTTCATCTTTCCTTACAAGTGATCAGTGGGTGTCAAAGTTCTTTTATAACAAGTGCCAAAATATATTCAGCAGATAGTTTATTGGAACAACTATATGATATTAAGATTTATTGTATATGATTAAGCTCGAGCAAAATCACCAAAACAATATGTGTAGACTCATAGAGTAGGACTAAGTGAGTATTGGATAAATAAATGGGTTTATAAAGACTTAAACATTACTAAACAATAAATTTTGAGAGATATAGGAATAGTTTCATGAATTGTGCAAGAGTGTATCTCAACTCAAGGAAGAATTAATTCTTATACCTATAGGATATTGGTATCGCATTTCAGGAGCCACTTTTAATTAATATAAATATCAGTTTCAAATATTAGTTATAAGAAGGCATTGCAATTTACTGAAACCACTATGAGTGTTTTTTCTATTCCAATTGTGTTGAAGAATATCATATATGTATTTAGGAGTTGGAAAATTGAAAACTATCCCATGTGATCTTAGTTATGTATGTTATAAGGCCATACAAATTTCTAAGTCGTGTTTTCATTAGCATGCATAAGGAGGTGGCACAAAATTATCACTAAGTTGCAATTGACCTTATATGCTAGTCTGCAAATATAGTGTTGTCAAATATGTATTTTCTCTTTAGGAGTTGCAACATCAAACTTATAGGGCTACTATGTGCATATTAATTTGAAAAAATTACTTCTTGTGGAATATATTGAAAGGAGAAAGTGTATTGTTTAGTTAAAGTTATTTAATAATCCAACCATAAGTATGTTGAAGTACATCAAGAAATTGGGTAAATCTGTAATATATATTTGATATTATCTAAATCTAATAATCACATAAACTAATGCGGTGTAAAGTACAAAATAAACCATTCCAATAATTGCGTTACTTTATTTGCCTATACCCTATATCTGTAAAAGAATGAGGTGGTAAATAAAGGTTGTAAATGGTTGTTAACATTAAGTCACCTAACACAATGACATGGGACATGGAGAACATGTGGATATGAGTATCCGACATGTGACATATTGAATCTGGAAATAGGACAAGCAATATATATATATATATATATATATATATATATATATATATATATATATATACACACACACATTTGGATGTTATCCCATGGGAAGAGGTGTTGATGGCCCATGGAGGATGAACATATCTTTGAGGTGATTTAAACCTTGGTGGGAGGAATAGAAACACCCATGCTATATCAATTAACCAATTCATTGCTCACACACACGTAGATAATAGATGTATATAAGCTTTTTGGGCATACTACAAATGAGATGTGGGCATAAGTTATGAACTCTAAAAAGATGGAAATTTCAATGACGAATTTGTTGGCATGTTTGAAATGTTAATTCCATGATGTGCTAGATGCATGAAATGTTTTTAAATAGGAAAGTGGTCATCAAATTTCAAGACATGTTCCAAATTACCCTTATGATGCCATGAAACAACAATGGGTAGCTTAAGAGTATTCTAAAAAAAATAGACAAATATGAGGGCCCGAGTTACACCAATACTTAAAAGTGCATAAGAATGATTGAAACAATGTTTTAATTTTTGTTTTTGTTTAGGATTTTAGAAACATTTTGAGACCACTGGATTCATTATCAAGATCAAGTTTACACTAATTGCATTGAGAGAAGTGAGGTGATTTTACAACCTAGGGTGGGAGAGCTCTCCATGTACATGTATATGCACATACATATTGTTAACTCTTGTATTTGTAACTCAAATCAAATGTGCAGATCAAATTGTTAAAGGGTTCCCACCAGTGTGTCTATATAGAATGAACACTTTCATGAGGAACATTTAAGCCCATTTGAGTATATGATTGATGATTTTAAGTTTCTTCATTCTTATGCCAAGTTTAGAATAGTTTGAGACCATTTTAGACTTTGCTTAAGGAGAAAGCAAGCATCTTTTTTTTTGGCATTCTTTTTAAAGTACATGAAGGACACGTCAACTTTATGATCAGGGAGTTCACTAGCTATGCTTTTAGACCATTACTTGAGTCCTTAATAGCAGATTGAATGCACTTCTTTTTTTATCAAAGATGGTAGTTATAATGAGTAGATGAAGAATTCCTAATGTAACAAAGATGTATACTTAATTTTCTCTTTTGGTTCATGTTTAGCTTGTAGCTGGGTTCCTTTCTTGCAGTATATAATCATCATGTGGTATTTATCTTAAACACATTTAAGAGATTCTTCTACTGGCTTAATTTAGGCATGTTTATTAGAAAGGGAAATGAATCGGTCAACCCCAAATCATGAAGAAAAGATGGTCAGTTAAAAAGTACATAAATATTTATATTTTGATAATATATATATATATATATATATATATTCATGTACATCTAGTGTAAAATCAAGCCATTAGACACCAAACATATATTGTTTTCTCATGTCTATGGCATGCAAGAGTGAATATAGTAAAATTACATTGACTGCAATCCACATATAAACCAAATTGCATAAACAATGATTACGTAAATGGCCTCAAGAGTCCACAATAATCATACTACAGTCTACAATCAAATCAAACTACATAATAATCCAAATCTCGATCCTTTACATTCTCTACATAGGTACACCCGACATCTTAACTTGATGCCTCTACAACTCCAATATCAATGTCTACTTCCTATGGTGGTGAGACTAGATGTTGGTTTATTCAGGATGTGGGGGATCATTGAATATATGAAAATTAGTTTTCTCGGTATTTTTTTTTCTTTTTGTTGTGGGTGAGGCTGCATGGGTACAAAACAAGTAAAACTAGATGGTTAAAAATTTGGACTGGAAACCTCCAAAATTGGTTTGACCTTGTCATTTTTTATAACTATAAAATTAGGCATGTTTAGGATGTGACTAGAGTTCCTTCTGTGGGGATAATTTTATCTTTCTCTTTTTGTGAGGACTGGAGCTACTTTTCAACATGAAAATAATGTGAGATAGGAATTTGTTTTAGGCTCTTTTTTCATACATGGAAGGTGTTCCCTTTACCCTGTTTTAGAACAACAATTAATGTGCTTCTCTTATATTGATTTATACATGCTTTTTGTGCCATTTGTGGACCATATTATGTGCCATACCTAAAGATATTTTGTTCTTGAGTTGGAGCTATTTCAATTTAGATTGGGCCTATCTTAAGCACTTCTTTTTGGGGAATTTTAGCATGTTCATCCTAGGATTTGAGTGCTCAGCATGAGGATTTATTTGTTAACTTTATCTATTGGTCTATAAGTGTTGCAAATATCTCTGATTCATCTCAATATTTTTTATTTCTCCCGAGTTTTTGAAGATGCCAATTTGTCCAATATTTTCTAGGTTTTTCAGGTCCAAGTTTATTCTTACCATTTTTTTTCGATAATTTCAAATATTTTTGCAATATTTTTGTAAGTCTCTTTCCAAAAACTCAACAAGTTTTTCCAAAAATGATATTTGCAACAATGGTCTATTCCCATGCGTTTGTTGTGTAATCAATTATGACTCATAGGGACTTGCCTCCCCCTCCCCCAAATAAAATGTTGTACTTGCCTTTCCGACATTTTGGGGACTTGGGAACCCTAGGAAACCTCCCCTTTGTGCTAGGAACTTCATTGGGGACTTGCTTGGCGTACCCAAAATGTTCTGGGAAGATTTCGAAGATGTTGTGGGCAAATTTCAACAATTTTCTAGGAATGTCTATTCAATTTTGATAGTGGACATTGATGATTAAAAAATATGATAATCCAACCTTAATAATTTATTTCAATTTGTTATTTTTATTTCATAATTTGAACTTATGATTTCATAATTTTGTAGGTTGTAGTAAATTGTTTGAGAGATGGTCTGTTGGTTTTTCTTCTTGGAAAAAAGTTGCATCACTTTATTAGCATGATAAAAATATTACATTCTTAATGTGCTTATTCAACATTTTTCCAAATCTATAAACCATTATCATCTAATAGTTTTTTCTACATATTTCATAGCGTGCCAAACTTATCATTTTTAATGTCGAGGAAGGGTTCCTTGTTCAATCTTTTGGTGATTTTATGTCTTTCACCATTCAAGGAGATTGTACTATTATAAGGTACACATGAATTGCTCAAAGAATACATTGTTTTATGAATAAATTTAGTGCAAGTACACAATTTTTGTTTGTGGTTTCCAATCGTGATTCGTAGGTGTCTAGAAGTTTCCCGCACGTAGAACATAAATGTATATTTTCTATTGATGTGCATATTTTGGTAGTTCATTTCTGGGTTTACTATTTTCGTGTAGGAAGCTATGGAAGAAATAAAGGAAAGATAATTAGTAAGAAGAAAAATAATGATGAGTCCCTCTGCACTTTCCTGAAAGCTTGTTGGCTTCTTTGCCTCAGATCCTCATGAAGTTGGTATTTATTTTATCCTTAATACCTTTGTTTTAATTGAAATGTGACCTTATAGTATAAAAACCTAAAATTATTTTTAAGAAAATTTGTTCACATGAAATTTAGGGAACATAGTTATGAAATATCATATGCATGATGCTTTCCGTTTTTGTTAAAAATGAGTTAATCTCAAACTTTATTTTTTATATTTCCTGTGTTGATCATTAGAGTGGATGGTGTTGTTGGATTGTTCCTTGAGGTAAGACCATAGTTGCGAATTGAACATTGCATTTTCTCCCACAAAGTAGAAATAACATAGCTCTACAATTAATTTCATTATGTTATAAAGGTCATTAAGTCTCAAAAGTGTAAGTTGGGTAGCGCAAGTTCTGCAATGTGGTTACTCTCACTTTTTATGTCCCTGACAGGGGATATATATGATTTGCTTAGGTGAATTAATTTAGGAGGAAGATTTAAATTTTTCACATTTCAAATGTTTTTGGTATAGTTTGTATCAAATTTTTTGGGAGGATTATTTAAATTTTAATTTATCCTGCTTCCTATTGGTCCATATAGGTGACGTAGGCTTGGGACTTTGTGCCCCAAGACCCGGCGGCGAGCTAGCGTAAGCAAAAAATAATCATTTTGTGCCAGACATCTTACAGTGTGTGGACGAGAATACAGTGAACAGACTATTGTTGCAGATGGTTTAATAATGGCAGAGGCGGATATAGCTTTAAATAATAATTACAACAAATTTTCAACAACTTTAATTACTTGCCATAAACCTGTATTTACTGCCTACAATAAACAGTCGACAACCTGACAATTAATATAGTCCGCAACCAGACAATTGATACTTCCACCACTAAATATACCAACTAGCTGCATTAATTTATACCTAAAAATGCCTAAAATCCATGTTAAATACCGATTACCCATGTTGCCATGTATGACAACAATTTCAAGACATAACAAACATTTAATTACAATACAGTCTAATTACACTTTAGTCTGAGTGCATTGATGACAGGAGTTACCTGAAAGTTGGGCACCCCAAATTCTCCATATGTGCACATTGTATTCGATAACTCATTCAATGCTGGCTCCTCTGGCTCCTCGATCACCTTAACTCTTTAAGGGCACATTTGTTTGTTATCATTAATACCACTCACGAGAGGTCATTCGTGGTCACCTTGTAACATCTTCTTTCTTGGCTTATAAAAGAGAATGATCTAACGAATCTAGACAGGCATCTGAGCAGGGTCTGGATGAAATAGGAAGCTAGAAGGCCAAAGGAGGAGTGGGAAATTGACCTAAAAAAATTGGATATTAGGAGTATTGTAGCCCAGGGAACGTTTGGGACCGTTTACAGAGGATTTTATGATGGCCAAGATGTTGCAGGTATGTTATTGCTTTTTCTTCTATGCCCTAAGCTCATTTGTTTGATCAAATTGTTATCAGCTAGAAAGTAAATTCGAATCTAATTAATTTATTTAAGTGTAATGTTTCGGCCTAAAGAGGATTTAAGAGCATGTATAGACATCAAATTCTTTCAAAAAGGGTTTTTATAGTCATAGAAAGGCTTCAAATATTCCATCCATATAAAAAACAACAACCATATTCTGGTATTTTAAAAAGAAGGCTAGTTTTTGTGATACCTCTTGCTTTCTTAGCGATAGGGATACCTTTTTTTTGGTCTTTCTAATGCTGGTTTACACTACAAGGAACCTTCCAGAGCAAAGGATGAACCTGATATTCAAGTTTGATACCCAAAAGAGATCTATCTTATCAAAATCACACGAATACCGGCCTCAGCTGTGATATCCAACATGATCGTTACGTTTTTATAATTAACTCAGTGGAAATTCATTGGAAAGGCATGATAGGACTGGAATCTTGTCAAGTTTTTTGAATGGTGCTTGCAACACCCCCACTAGGATACAGTCATGCAGGATTGTTCATCTAATACAAAAATTAACCATTGGAAAATCAATCCTTTTTGGCATGCATGAAGAATGCGACCAAATCTAATTTAAGACTTATTAATTGATAGGGATCGTTTTCGCTATTGTTGTGTGCATCTAGCATTTTGATTTTTTGCATGTCATCTAAGTATGAAGTTATCCAGGGAATGTGAAATATCATAGAATGATATACTTTGTTGGCATGTATGCACATTCCATGCTGTATATAATTCATGATTATAGAGCACATCTCATATCATGTTATGCCAACATTACATACATGACTAAATATGGTTTTGTACATCTCAGATGTCATGAATAAATGATGTCACATTCTCAAAGTAAGTCATGTAATTATTTAACCAATGCTTTATATCCATCTAATATGTCCGCCACTATGTTAGTTTCAAGCTCTCCTCCTGTCCCTAAATCTTGAGTTTTGGCTACTAATTGTAGTTATAATGTAACTTCTATTGGATACATTCATGCTTAAGACAAATGAGAAGCTTTAGATTCATGCTTCATACAATGCTTGTTTTGTAAGTTGCTTACAGAAAGTTAAAACATATCCTAAGGTTGGGGGCTGCCCTGTATAACATAGACTTCCTTTGGCTTAGTTTCCAGGTCTGAGAGGGAATTTGTAATTTTACTCCACCAAAATCACACAGGGCTTGTGAAAGGTCTCATCCCTGTTTGAAACATGTCATTTGGGTGGCGCAATGAAATCTTGGTCAATGACTTAATACCCCATTGCCCTCACTAGTGAACCAAGGTCCCATTGGCATTGTCTCATATTATTGATTATGATGATGCTTTTGTTTTCCTTTGAAACAGTGATGGTATTTCCTTTCACAGTGTTTGCCCTTATTTTTTTACTTATCTCTCTATGTTTTTTGTTTTCTTTGCATTGTGGATTCTTTCTCGAAATTTATTTCATTCTATTATCTATATAGTGAATCTGCTGGACTGGGGAGAAGAAGGAATCAAATCAGAATCTGAACTTGCTCAAATAAGGGTTTCATTTCAACAAGAAGTGGCAGTCTGGCACAAGCTTTCCAGTCACTTTGAGTGCGTTTGTATGTTACTGTGGCAGCTTGCGGTTTAATAGCTGTAGTCATTTTTGAGTAGTAGACTATATGTGATTGTTGATTGGAGTTTGTCTGTGATGTCTCCATTTCTAGATTGAATATTTAATGTAGAGTTAGCTTCCTTCTATCTGATGTTTTGAAAAAAAAAACAAATATAAAATTACATCTCTTCTCATTTAATGGAAAATATAAAAATTTTGTTTGCTTTGTAAAAATTATGTTTGATTTTTATCTTTATCTGAGTGACCAGGTCATGAACTCACTATTCAATTCCCAAGTTTGATCAATTACATATTTAGTCACAAGCATTATTTGAGCATTATTTTCAAATAGCTTTCTCTGCAACTCATTTATCTATGTAAACCGTATTACATTTTTGGCCATTGTTGTAGAAATTTATCTGCAACATCAGTGTTTATAATTTGTTGCATCGTTTGAACCTGTGAAGTTGGTAGCCGAATTCATTGGTACATTCATTTTGATATTTGTTGATATAGCTACTAGGTTGGAGTGTTTAAATAATAATTTCAAGAATTTGAGTAGTTTTAAAATCCGTCATACAGACAATCACTATTATTAAAATTACAAATTTACTAAAATAACAATTTCCCAAACAATGTTAATAAGTTTTTAAGATTAAGCCAAGCTTTTCTTTATTCTCAAAAAAGCTGAATATCAAAAACTGTAATTTTCAATTAAAAAAACATAAGAAAACGTTATCTATACCGTGAATAAATTTAAGACAGAGAAAGTGTCACTAAAATATTATTGTTTTTTTTAATAAAACGAATATACGATCAGTTGGCAAACATGTTGAAATTCGTAATTTGTAAATGAGATCTGATGTGTTGTGTTGGAGTTAGATGGTGTCTTGCAAATATCATATTAATATATAATGGCAATTCAAAGATGACAAGTTGACCAATATGTCTGTCAAAAGATGTTTTTTTTGCATAAATAATGATATGTATACTTATTTTTATAATCTATGCTCTAATTATTCTTTATTATTAAATGTTTAATGATACACAGTAAAATTCATTTACAAGCAAGTATCTAGCCACAATGTTAGTGTGGCAATGTCGAGGATGTGGCTCTTGTTAGAAATAGTATGGTTATAGTGTTATTGAGTCTTAACGATGTGAGTGGGGTATCTTACTAACGTGTATTTGTGTCTTATTGCTCTTAATTGTTATCACGATGAAATTAGAGTAAACCAAATTCACGTCTCAACAAATAGCTATTTGTGATAAATACTTATCCATGTAAACATGTTATCACGATGAAATTATAGTAAACCAAATTCACACCTCAACAAATAGCTACTTGTGATAAATACTTATCCATGTATACATATATTTTCACATGTAGGTTTATATCTCTAAATGAAAGCATGATGCAAATGATGAAAAGTTTTAGGGTGTAATGGTTAATGCATCCACAATTACTCACTTGTATGTACATATGTCTCAATTCCAAAAGGATAAATTCATTTATATCATTTTCAACTATTAATGTAGGATTACAAGAAATTCTAGGAGAACTTTGGGAAGTATATAAAATTGGGCTTCATTGAAGACACAAATAACCATAATGGATTTTTCCTCTCTTACATTTGTTTTCATCCATGCACAATGAGGATATGATTAGCTTGGATGATTATATTGAGAAAATGTCTGAAAAAACAAAATGACATTTATTACATTGCTTCATACAACATTAAAAGTGTCGGAAGTGCACCATTTTTGGAAAACCTTTTGCATAAGGATATTAAGGTATGTTTTTTTATTTTCCACAAAATGACAAATTTAGTGTACCTTATTATTACATAAAACACTTAGTAGATGAATCAACCATTAGGAGATAAAGTAACAAAAGTTAAAATATCAAGGTGCTTAAGCTAATCCTCATCTGTGCTTGTTGTACGAAAGTGTGGGTCATCAACAAACATGGAAAGGTAGTTTAATAAATTATAAGGAACAATGGGATATTAGTATAGGTTTTAGTAATTTTTTTTATTGACATATTAGGTTGATTTAGAAGGATTATGAAGGCACATACTCTAGGTGATATATCTATCCTAGAGTTCATGCAAGGAAGATGAATCTTGGAGACAAACCCATATCACTCGATTATCCAAGATTTTAATGTAAGTATACCCTTTTCTGTGTTCTTCCAAGACATCAAATGAAGTCTACCTTTGTCCATATTCTTACATTCTTATCATGTAGAATTATAATTTGCAATTCATAATGTTTGATTTCTCTCTAGATTACAATTTGATAACTTTAACAATGAATTATGTTTGTAAGATGCTAGTGGAGTCCCTTCCATATGAAAAACCATCTAGTGATGATTTTATAATATTTTGAGGATGGCTACATATAAATTAATCTACTAACTAATGTGAGTTTCCTTTCTTTTATTGTTACCAGGAAGTCTGATTTAGAGCGCAAAATTGAATGTAGCAATACAAAACAAAGATATTTATTGCAAATGCCTAAGTTGAAAATGATTCGCTATAATTGAGGAAGATGGCTTAACCAGATTTAGAGAACACAAAGAGGTTAATTGCAAATGACAAAGTTGAGAATGCTTTGTTCTAATTGAGCAAGGTAGTTGAATTAGATTTAGAGAGCATAGAGAGATTTAATTGTATATGATCAAGTTGAGAACGCTTTGTTCTAATTCAAGAAGGCCACTTAACCATATTTAGACATAACACATAGATTTATTGAAAATTACCAAGGTTTTTAATGCTTTATTATAACTAAGGGAGTTGTACAAGGACTCAAGCAACCAACTATCTAGTTCCTGCAAAATTTTTTCTTAGATTCTTTGTGCTTATCCTAGTCATGCAGTGATATTTCAATACTTGAGTTGCTTTAGATGAATGCATTGAAATTGTTTTGGCTCTTGCTATGTCATGTATATTACCACTTTGTGGTTGTTCTTGTTGATGTTAGAAAGGAAATAATTTTTTGCAAGATGGTGGGAATTCCCATTATAGGTGTTGTAGAGAACATAAGTGGCATTCAATAGCCTATATCGAGTTTTATTTTTGAGAATATTATTTAGGAAGGTAAGGAACAAGATGTCACTAAGGAAACATTGAAAAGTTTACAGTTTCATTCTCCTCACTTTTCATCTTTATTTTCTTGTGCTAAAATCTATCATGTTAGGAGTGGAGGAACAGAGGATGGTAAGTAAGAAGATGTCACTGAGGAGACATTGAGACATTTACAACTGAATTCTCTTCACTTGTCATCTTATTTGCTTGTACTAAAATATTTCATCATTATTCTACTCATATTCATGTAATGGGATTATTTCATTGCAAGGATTTTGTGGACGAAGGTTTAGTTGTGGACTAGGTCTAGTGTTTTGTATTCCTCTCATCTTTTTGTTTCATGTGATCATCTTATTTGAGGAAAGCCTTAATTTGTATACACCAAAGTTTAGATTGTAGATTGCCAAGATATTAGAAAAATGTTTTTAACAGGGAATTTGATCCTAGAATTATAAAATGGAACTAGTTGACTGTCAATAATTTCTTCACTATTACTTTGGCATATTTGCTTACAAACTAAGATATGGATTGAATTCATGACAAAGTTTTGGTACTATTTGTAGTGTGTTTTGCAACATTATTTAATTCAATATTAATCGATACTTTTCCTTTTCACTTAAATAGGTGTTTTGTAACATTTTTTATTTCAATATTAATTGATACCTTGTATATTTACATCTACAGTGTCAAATTTTCAGAGGATGAAAAATCTCAAGTTTCAAATCATACAATCAGAAGATGGATTCAACATAGGAAGATGCAAGGACTTCAAGGAAAATAGAGGACACATGTTGGGAAGTAAAATGTGCGAGAGTGTAGTGGGTGTTGGTTAAATAACAATAAGGGAAACATTGGATTTATGTGGGCCTTTCCAAGGTTCCACTCAGTGGCCATTATAATAATTTGAAAAGTCATCAATGTAGATGATTTTTATGTAAATTTATGGAGACATTTTTTTCATGGATCAATATTAATCTATTAGTGGATATTCTATTGGAAACTCATATATATTGTAATACTTGACATTTTATATAATATGGTTTACATGGTTGAAATTATATATATTTGTACTTGATATTATTCAATTTTGTAATAAAGTAATGCAAATATGAATGATTCACATGTGTACTCATATTAGATGAGCATGAATATTGTATGATTTTTTTTTTAAATTTAGTCACAATATCATACTAATTACTTTATATTGATTATAAATGAACACATATAAAATGAATAAACAACTGAATTAGATGTTTATATTGATTAATAATGAAAGAAAATGAAATAATATAAAACTACTAAATTAGCCATTTATATAATGAATATTAACTACTAAATAGAGATAAATGACTCCTACAAATAATAAAATTTTAACTAAAAAATGACTAAAATTTGCATATACATGACTATTAGTAGCTAATTTGTGGTATCTTATAGCTTGACGAACTTAGTCGTATTTATTTTAGTTATTAATAGTTGTCTTATTTAGTCATATATTTGGTCATTAATGACTAAATCAATGGCCAAATATATGGCTAAATAAGGCAACTACTAATGACTAAAATAAATACGACTAAGTTAGTCGAGCTATAAGATAATGTATAAATAGTTACTATTAGTCATCGATTGAAAACTAGTCATTTATTTGAAAATTTTAGTCATTTTCTTAGTCACTAATTTCTCATTTTATACCATTGAAAAAACTAAAAAATTACATCATAAAACATTCCATGCTACATCATATGTATTTTTCATAACTCACAAACTAATATTTACATAAGCTAATACATTTACATCAGAAATATTGATTTACAAAGATAAAATTTTGATCACATAGAAAAAATATTATCGATTGATCTTTGGATCTAAAAAATCGTCCATTTGGCTGAAAATTGCATGGTTGCTCCAAAGATGATCAAAGATTCATTTTATTTTTCTTTCTTGGACTTCGTACCTAATACTCGACAATCTTTCTCGTTGTCTTCAACAACTTCTGCTTCACTTTTTTTTTCTTAATATTTCTTGTCCTCCTTATAGAATTCATTCTTTTCACTTTGCCATCGTTCTACGATTTTGATGGGTGATATTCCCATCACCTCATTGGATACTGTATTGTATTTCATATTCATGCTAATTCGTTGTAATGTGGAAATATAAAGGTACCACTTATCATCTTTGTAATCTTCATAGATTTCATTACATTCATTGTTTGAATTATATTGAACAACTCAATCACCAATGAATGGATTCCATTTCTTAATAGGTTTTTGTTCAAAATATATTTCTTTATTTTTTTATGCAATGTTTAAGAATTGCATATCTTTTACATCTTCAACTATTTCTACTCTCTCACTTTTTTTCTTATAGAATCTTTGTATTTCCACTAAATTTCTTTCATTAATGTTTTCAATTTCCACAGCTTTAGTGTTTCCACTAACACCATCATCAAATTTCATGTCTACCTCTATCTCTTCTAATATTCAGACTAAAAATTGTATATCAATGACTAAATTTAGTCACATGACTAATAGTCATTTATTGTCAGTCACTTATAATGTGACTAAATACACAACTAAATTTTTTAGTCATTTATTAGTTGTTCTGAGTGATCAGTTTAGTTGTATATTCAGTCATTTTATTCATTGATTATTGTTAACTGGTAATTTATTTAGTCATTAATTGTGCTAATTGGTCATTTTTTTACTCATTAATTGTTGTCAACTGACCATTTATTTGGTCATTAATTGTTGTTAACTAGTCATTTATTTAGTCATTGATTGCAATTAATTGGTCATTTAGTTAGTCATAAGTACATTTAACTGGTCATTTATTTAATCATTGATTGTTGTTAATTGTTCATTTAATTAGTCATTGATTTCTATAGATAGGGCATGGAGGAATCAAACCACCAAACTCCTTCATGTAAGGCAAGTGCTCTTCTATTGAGCTAGCACCCGTAAATAGAAGAATCAAAGTTCACACTCAAAAAATAAGTTTAGTTAAATATATGAATAACGTTTTATTTTGTTTTTTTTTTCTTCCATATGGCACTATTAATAGTGGCACAATAATACTTGATCTAACAGAAAGGTAATCAAAATGTATATTTGCAAAGCACCAATAAGTAACATTCCTTTTGGGAGGAAATCCATAAAAAAGGTTCAAGACCATAGACAATGGAAACCATTTATACTTCCTTAAGGGACATGAAATGTTTATATTCTTGCCATCATTACCTTGAAATTTACCATCACTAGATTTAGTTCCATAACAAAGCCATCTTCTTCAAAAACTTAGCATAATTCCCAAGTTGGATACATGCAAGGGTTAGCTTCATTGCAGGTTAGATAAAACCATAAAACCCAGATTTACCTCTTCCAATAACCTCAATTCCACATCATTTTCCTACGATGGTAATTCATAAAGTAGATTCAAAATCCTAGTTATAACTAAAATCAACAAGAAGCTCAAATGGACCACTGACAATCCATAACCCAATATTGAGCCCATCATGATATTGTTGAACTTTTGCTTGTTTCTAGGCCAATGGCTGCTTGATTATGATGTTGTTTGGTTGTGTTATGATATATATATATATATATATATATATATATATATATATATATATATAATTTCTAGTGGGGAAATATTANGCTTTACTATTACCTGTGGATGTTGTGATGGTGGCCCACTTTTTATTGTATAAAATATGCATGTACATTTTTTATTTATATTAAGAGCAAAGTAAGTGTTTTGTTACACCCAAAAGTATAAGAAATCAAAACAAGTTGTTGTCTCTACATTATTTACTACCCACAGTCTCTTTTACCAAAAGCACATGGTAGGATTTGTTAGTTTTTCTTTATATCTAATTATTTTATCTAGGATATTTATCTGAAAGAATGACAAGTATAGAAAGATGCATAAGATGAATGAGACACAAATATTTACATGGGGGAAACCATAAATGATAAAACCTGCAAGCTTCCTAAGAATAGTAAGATGATCAAACCCAGTAATAAGAAGTATTCAACATCTATCTATCACTCCTCCTTTGTCTCTTTATCTCTCTCATGCGAACTTGAGAGTGTGAGGTGTGTATAAATGAGGGAAAGATCCTCCCTATTTATTACCTTTCAAGTGACTAACCAAACATAAGACTAGGGCCCACTTGTCTTCCCTAACAGGGTCGACTTATCCTAGAGAGACTCCAAATACACGTTGTATGATGTTACACTAGGGACTATTTCCCCAACTTTCAACGAAGGTTGTACCTCAAGGTCTAGACAAAATTAAGACATCCCGTAAGGAGGTAAACACATCTCCAAAGGGGGTACAACAACATACAATGGCAATATACATAAAAATATCTTTCGAAGTTACAAATACATCAACACTCTCTCTTAACTAGGAAGGTATTCTCTCTCTTCTACAGTCACCAACACATCTGGTCAAGTCCTCATAATGGAGTCATCGTTACGAGTCACAGAGTCATTCATCATAGTTTCTTTCATCATCGTCTTCTTACTGATAATCAAATGGTACTATCTGTCATTGAAATTTTCTACATAGATATCCCTCTCTCGGATGGGTGTAGGACTAGTAATCATCCAGGTATTCATCACATCTCGAGCAAGCCATCTTGTAGGAATGGCTTAGGACCTTATTTATATTTCCATGACAATAACATACTTCTCCTACCTTCATCTTGTCATATCCAAATCATCTATTTTTTCCTGCACAGAACAAAAAAAAAGAACACAGAGCATCCATGTCTAACCTACGTTCTACCTGTAAAGGAGAACCATGTAGATGCACCTCAGGTTCTTCATGAACTCATCATATCAACATGGGAAAACACACATATATAGATATATATGAAGGAATGATTTTGACCAAACAACATGTTGCATCGGTACTTTCAAGTTCTAAGGAAACCTCAATGACTTATTACATATGAACAACCTGCATCCAGGAACTTTTCTGTTCAGATAAAATTTGGGGCGTATTACATCTGAGTAACATGGGTACCATGCAAGGGCTCTTTTTACACTCAGACAAACCACATGAATTGTTACATTTGAGTAACCTGCATACCATGCCAGGGATCATATTTACACTTGAATAACATGTGAACTTCACCAAGACTAATTATATCAGAGGAAAACCTACATGACGGATTACACTCGAGCATCCTACTTCACTAGGATTTTTCCCTCTTGGAAAACCTGCCTCATTTCCAATGCGAGATATTATGCATCTGTTATTTCTAACATAGAAATCATATCAGGACTGATTACATCCAAGGATAACCTGCAAGCTTTGCCAAGACTTATTACATCCAAGGATAACCTACAAGATTGATTACATTTTAGAAACCTACGATCTTCACCAGGATGTTATGCTCAGACAACCTGTCTCTCTAGCTATGATAGAACACATCACTCTCTCTTCCAAAGGGTATCGATTTGGATCACACCAAGCCTTTCTCTGAAGTACTCAAACTTCATTCTGGGAAAAGGCTTGGCCAACACATCGACTATCTTCTCATCCGTTGCCACGTATTAGAGCTTAACTGCTCCTCTCTGCACCATATCCATGATATAGTGGAAATTTATGGCGATGTGCTTCGAATTGTCATGGAACACAGGGTTCTTCGACAATTCCATGCAAATCTGATTGCCACAGAAGATACAAGTCACATCCAACCATATATCAAATAAATCATACAGTAGATTTCACAGCCACACTGCCTCACAACTAGCCAAGAAAGAGTCAACACACTCTACCTCTGCTATACTTAGTGCCATGCTATTGTTTCCTGCTGAACCAGGAGATCATGCCAGATCCCAAATTGAAGCTGCAACCTAAATTGCTCGTCTTGTCAGTGGCACTACCTACCAAATGTGAATCAACATAACCATGTAGGTTAATCTTCTGATTTGCATCATATTTGAGCCCATAATCGACTATACCTTTTAGGTACCTCAATATATGATTTGCAGCTATCAGGTGAACATGTCTCGGATCCGTCAGGAACTGGCTTAGGGTTTTCATCGCAAAGCATATTTCTGGTCTTGTATTCGTCAAGTACATCAATGAGTTAATCATCTAACGATACACTGTGGAATCAACTGACTCAGATGAAGCATCACTCAGAAGCTTCAATTTATATGCCATAGGTGTGGCTATTTACTTGCAGTCCAACATTTTGAATTTCTTCAGAATATCCACTGCATACTTTCCTTAACCAAGGAAAATCCCATATGCACTCTACCACACTTCCATGCCTAATTGAATTAGTGCATAATACCTAGGTATTTCATCTCGAACTATGTAGAAAGTATCCTTCCTGCATCTTTAATGGGCTCCTCATCACCTTTCAGAAACAAGTCATCAAAATATAGAAAGAATATCATTTGTCTTCCATCTTCCACCTTGAAGTAGAGGTTGGAATACAATTTACTCTAGGTAAATCCCAAGCTCATCAGGAATCTATCCATCATGTTGTACCATGTCCTTGGTGCTTGCTTCAATCCATGCAAGGCCTTCTTCAATTTGCATACATGGGTCTTGATTTCATGTGTCTCGAATCCCACTGGTTGTTCCACATACACTTCCTACTCAACTACACCATTCAAGAAGGCTTTCTTGACATCCATCTGGCATATTTTCCATTTCATAACTGCTTCCAATGCAAGTATGGTCCTAATTGAAGTGTACCTTACCACGAGTGCAGATATCTCTTCATATTCTATGCCTTCTTTCTGTGAGAAGCCTCGTGCTACCACTAGTACATATGGCTCAAAAAGTTACATGAAATATTGCAATGAATAAGTTAAAATGGTAAATTTTCATGTATAAATTGATAAATATTTTGAACATAAATTGTTTTTCCCCCCGATAATCGTTGCTATTGTGACATAAATGACTGTCTATTGCTATAGTGATGAATGTTCGTCTCTATTGTGACGAAGACACACATTCATTGCTCTAGCAATGGAACTCTAAACATTTGCAAATCAACGGTCATCATAGTAATGGTCATTGACTTTTTCTTACAGTTGTACATTTTCTTAGTAACTGCCACGATCATTGATCTATAAATACATGTTCTTAAGACATATTTCATCAAATGTTTTGCTATAGTTGCAACATTTTTATGCTTATTGTTTGATCTGTGAGTTCAAGAGTCTGGTACTGGTTTAACACATCAATTTTTTGATCTCCTTTGGTTTCCAGGTTAGTGTTTTTAAATTCTTTGTCTCCTTTAATGTTTAGGGTCATACATACAGTGACTCGACTATTCATTTTCACCTCAATACTATCACATCCAATACCATCATGGAAAGAGATGGATGATTAGGAGGTATTAATTTGAATGTATCATGATCGAGTTTATAATGTTGTCAAGGATGGTACATGAGAAAGAATGAGTTCATCTTAGATTAATGGGTGTTTTAGGTCATTTCAAAATATAATGTCATTAGGACTTGTCTCTTAATCATTACTTGATTAAAAAAATATGAAGATGAACTAATTAGGGAAACAATATAATTGCTTTTGAAATGTTTTATTTGTTTAGTTTCTTATTTATAGAGGGGTAAACTTGCATGTGGTAATATCCTATGTGAAAAATTATTTAAGCATTGTGATCTCATGTGCTTGTGAGAAATCATGTTTCCTAACTTGGGAGAACATAACCGTTGGGGGGGATTTAAATTTATCACTAAATATCGAAAATATAGTGGTTGGTGGTAAGAATAGACCCCCATACTAACTTATTCCTTAATAATTTGGAAAGGAGGGGTGTTGTTTTTGATATGTAACATGTCGAAGTAAAGTCAACTTGGATTTACTAATTATCTTTGTCACTTTCCATGTCACGTCCTTTCATTTTCTGTCTCCTTTAATACACACACACACACACACACACTCTATTTAATTTACTTATACATTGATTGATCTTTTTTTGTTCTTATATTCTATTAGAATGTCAAAGAAATATACTTGGGAAGAAAAATAATGAGAGGTATCCTAAGTTTAAGGCAGCATTGGAGATGAAGGGCAATGGAAAGTGTCATTTCCCTTGCAATGATTGCATGGGTTTGCGAATGAGAAGAATTTTAAGAAAAAGTGTCGAGAAACATTGTAAGGAGAAGGGGCATTGTAATATCCCAAACTAATATTTTCCTATTTATGTGTATATTATAGATGGATAATAGACGTACTCCTTAATAAAATAGGAAAGCAAACCCCGAACTTTGCATGCATGCAGTTGCATGCAAATATGTGCCCTAGAAAAATACTGAGATGCTATAAAATAGGAGAAATCAATGCATGTACATACCAGTATATAGATCAGCTGATGGTGAAGAGACTGGTCCCAACATGCAAGGATTTTACTGGAGGAATAAGGAGATACACCAAATCATCCTCCACAGGTGAATACACCCTCCTCTCAAACGATATAAGCTCTAGAATAATAAATAAATTGCTACTGGAAGCCCGGATGATGTGCACTAGGGTTATAATACCCCTCTGATGATGATGGAAGCAACATGTGGAATTTTTGAACCATGTAGGTAGGAAAACGAATTTCTTTGTCTATAATCATGGTGACATGGTGTGACGGTGAAACCCTCTGGATGGATGAATAATCAAACTCCCGGAATAATTGTTGAATGTAACCTGATAATGAACTAGTGCTGAACCTGGATGATCCAACCTGATGATGAACTAGGGAAGATAGATTTTGCTGCCGAAATACACCAGTTAGCTGAGCATGTGCTCAACCCCAACTTAGCTTGCCAAGCTCTCCAATTCGACTCCATAAATCAATTATCACATAAGTGACTTCTCCATTCACTTTATCTTTCTTTAATAACTCTCAATTGCGAAAACCTTGAATTTTGACCTAATTAGGTCACTTTATATTCTAATTTGCAATTGACTTGCATGCATGTGCATGGAGACTTAATCGGGTGCATGCATCATCAAATAATGCCCGGATGTCATGCATCCAGGTGGCCTTTGGCTCCAGTGGCCCTCTTCAACCCAATGGTGATATAATATTGATGCCCTAGATATTATATATATGGCATCAGTCTTCAGTTGATTCCTTGACTGTCAGCACCCGCTTGAACCTATAGGAATCAAATAGGTTAGCAGGTTAGTCCTCAATGCCTAAGCAGAAGAGGACATTATAATCCTCCTCCCTCGAATTTTCTTGTCCTCAAGCAACTGTAAAGCTGGGTGCTGTAATACCTGTTTTTCCTCCCAAGTAGCCTCCTCTATAGGTGGATATTTCCACCGAACCAGGTAATATCTGATGATTATGTTCCTCAGTTTCCACTCTCGCACCTCTAGAATGCGCTCCGGAATCAAAACCAATTTCCCCTCATCATCAAGGGGAGGCAACTCGGAATATGTAACAATATGTTGACCAACCACCTTCTTGATATTGGAGACATGAAATACGTTGTGAATCTTGATCTCTGGGGGTAGGTCTAGCTCATATGCTACCTCTCTGACCTTCCAAATTATCTTGTATGGACCATAGAAACGAGGTTGGAGTTTTTTTGCTCCTTTCTTTTTAAGAGATGACTTCGGTAAGGCTAGAGGCGTAAATAAACAAAGTCTCCCACCTAAAAACTGCACTCAACTCTGTGCCTGTCTACATATATCTTTTGTTGATTCTGAGTAGCATGTATGTTCTCCCTGAGTATCTTGAGGATATCTTGACCCTCCTGAATTCACTCCTTGTCCTTGGGGGCCTTGCTATCTCCAAATATCCGGTCAGAAAAAGTGGAAGTATCATACCCATACAGGGCTTGGAAAGGGGTCATCCTAATGGTCATATGGTAGGTGGTGTTGTAACAATGTTCACCCAAGTGTAACCATTTTATCCATGTCCTCTACTGACCTGATACGTAATGTCTCAAGTATCCCTCAATCCATTTATTAATAATCTATGTCTTCCCGTCACTCTGCAGATGATAACTTGTGCTCATGGCTAACTTAGTCCCCACTAACCGGAAAATCTCTTGCCAAAAGGCTCCTGTGAATTTGCTGTCCCTATCACTGACAATGGTCTTGGGTAACCCATGGAATCTAAATACCTCTCTGAAAAATAGTTCTGCTACCTGTGCTGTTGAATAATCTGATGATATGGCAAAGAAGTGAACAAACTTAGTCAATCTATCCACTACTACGTACAAGTAGTCTCTGCCTTGGACCTTGGGCAGCCCAGTAATGAAGTCCATAGAAATGCTCTCCCATTTCTGCTCGGGAATCAGTAAGGGATGTAATAAACCAGTTGGGTGGATGTGCTCTATTTTTTTTTGTTGGCACAAGCTACACTCCCTCACATGTTGTATCACATATTTCTTGAGGCCCTTCCATGAGAACCTTTCTCTAATCTATCTGTAGGTCTTGAGAAACCCCTGATGCCCTGCTAATGGTGAATCGTGCGATGCCTGCAATATTTTCTTCTTGAGGGGAGACTCTGGAACCAAGAATATTATTTTTTTGTAGTATATGATATCATAAATGACCCTGTACCTATCATCCTGAATTTTTCCATCCAATAGCTCGCAAGTAAACTTATCTTTGGAGTACTCAACCAAAAGATTAGACCTCCAATCTGATGAGATGCTCATAAGGGATAAAGTAGCTGGTCATCTAGAAAGTGCATCAGCCACTACATTGCTCTTCCCCTTTATGTACTCAATCTCGAAGTAATAAGCCTAAATTTTACTTACCCATTTCTGTTGTCTCTCGTTTAGCTCTTTCTGCTCTAGGAAGTATTTCAGGCTGTTGTGATCTGTCTTAACCTTGAACCTGGCACCTACTAAGCATTGCCTGAACTTGGTTAGTGCATGGAGGATAGCTAACATCTCTTTGTCATATATCGAATAGTGGCTCTCATAGTCTTTGAGCTTCATGCTCTCAAATGCAATGGGGTGGTTGTTCTGCATAAAAAATGCCCCAATTCCCTCTCCCAAAGCATCACATTCTAACACAAAGGATTGAGAAAAGTTCGGTAAAGCTAATATTGGGCATGAACTCATTACCTCCTTCATTTTCTTGAATGTTTGTTGTGTTGCCTCTGACCAACTAAATGCTCCCTTCTTGGTAAGATCTATGAGGGGTGCGGTCATCTGTGAGAATCCGCTGACATACCTCCTGTAGTAGGTGCAAAGGCCCAAAAATCCCCTCAGTCCTATCGCATTTTTAGGTGTAGGCCAATCCAAAATTGCCCGAATCTTCTCTAAGTGCACCTGGACCCCGTTGGCCCCTATCACATGTCCTAAGTACAACATCTCCTGCATGCCGAACTCACACTTGGACATTTTGGCATATAGTGACTGCTCCTGTAGAATACCAAGTACTTCATCAAGATGTCTCAAATGTTCTTCCCAAGTACGACTGTATATCAATATGTCGTCGAAGAATACTAGAATATATTTACGCAACTGTGTCTTGAAGATATGGTTCATGCATGATTGGAAAGTACCTGGTGCATTAGTGAGCCCAAATGGAATCACTAGAAACTCATAATGTTCATAGTGGCAACGGAAAGCAGCCTTTGGAACATCCTGTTCCCTGACTCGAATCTGATGGTACCCTGAGCAGAGATAAATTTTGGAAAAGTAATTTTCCCCATGTAGTTCATCGATTAACTCATCAATACTAGGGATGGGATACCTATTCTTTATGGTCTTCTTATTGAGTACCCTGTAATCAATGCACATGTGTAAGGTTCCATCCTTTTTCTTCACTAGCACTACTGAAGATGCAAAGGGACTGGAGCTAGGTTTGATGTATCCCAGCTTGAGTAATTCCTTGATTTCACTCTCGATCTCATATTTATACCTCTTTGGATGTCTGTAAGGAGTGGTGATAACTACTTGGGTCCCCTGCTCTAACTCAATAATGTGCTCAAATCCCCTATCTGGAGGTCGACCTGCTAGAAGGTCTCCGAATAATACCTTGTGCTTCTGTAGTAAGGCCTCTATATCTACTAGATGTTGTGTGCCCTCATCTGGTGGTTTCTTGAAGGTAACCATACACTCTGAAACCCACTCAATATATCCCTACCAGAGTACTACCTCCATCTTGTGTGATGTCACTGCTGTGGGAGGATAGGTATTCATCCCTCTCAATACCACCTTCTTTCCTTTTGCTCCTGTAAACTCCATCTCCATGGTCTTGTAATTTTTGGAATACTTCCCTATGGAATACAACCACTAAACTCCTAGTACCACATTCATGTTAGGTACATCTACCATATAGAATGTCTCTATCACTGTATAATTCCCAAGAGTTACCTTTAATTTAGGAATCCTCTGACTACACTCCATGGTGTGACCTGCTGCTGCTACCAAAAACCCATCAAAGCTCTCAGTCTGAATGTCTCTCTTTTTAACCCATGTAGCATCAATGAAGTTGTGGGATGCCCCACCATCTATCAATACTCCCACTATGTGGCCTTGTATGGTACCTCTGATCCAAAGAGTGTGGAATCTAGGAACCCCTGTCATGGTAGCAATGGTACCTCCTGAGGCCTGTCCCTTAGCAAATATCTCTGTTGTCTCTCCCTGCTCCTAATATTGGTAATACTCATCCTCCTCACTATCAGAATAATCCTATATGTAGTAGGCCTTTCCTTTTCCTGAACATTTGTGACCTGGTATCCATGGTTCCTAGAAAGTGAAACATAACTTTTTCTTCTAAGGTCATGTTGGGTATCATTGTCCATCCATTCTTTCTTGGGCCATGGCTTCTTTTATTTATATTTAATAGGAACATTGGTCCTAGGAGGAAACCTATTTCTGGGCACTACATCCTGCAAGTCTATAGTCCATCTGATGGCATTTTCTAGGGTGGTGGGCCTATAAGAATTGACCCATCCCCGTAAGGGTTCAATGAGAGCCTCAGTGAACAAAATATTAAACCTGCTCTCTAATATATCTGTGACCATGACTGCTATCCTTTGAAACTTAGAAATAAAAGCATCTACACTCCCTGTCTGCTTGAGATGTGTCAGCTCCCTAAAGTGTAACTTTGGATCCTTTCGATCAAACCGCTCAATGAGCCTCTGTGTAAAATCTATGTATGAGGTGATGGTGTTGTGACCTAGTGTCACTAACTCATGGTACCACCACTCATGTGCTTCTCTGCCCAAATGCAAAGTAGCCAATTTAATGGCATCTGTCTCAATCATGGGGTTGATCTGGAAGTATGTATCCAACTTCTACACCCAATTCCTAGCTGGGCCACCCCGGGTGCCCTCAAAGGTAGGGATAGTCAGTTTCCCTACAGTGCGTTGTAACTCATAGTTCTGGGTGAATGGCCTATTGTATGCTTTGGGTTTGTTCTTAATTTTAAAGTGGTAGAAGTTAGTGAAGGTCATGGCTGAATGGAAGTCCTCTCCTAAAGCCCTATATTCTCTCAGATAGGCACTCATGGGTTCTTCTGGTTCTGCTTATGCTAGAGGCACTGCAGCTGGACTGTCTAAGAATTGAGGCATGGTAGGTTAGAAAGGCTTGTATATACGGGGATGGCTCTGCATGTTGGTATGTAAGTTATCCCTACTACTACTGGTGGATATCCTATCACTGTTGGGAAATAAGGGACTGTGTGGGGTGGGCCCATTATTCTCAGTCATTTGCCTAAAGGTGCTCATCATTTCTTTTTTCCCAGTGGTGAGTTCTTTTATGGATGATATGAAATTATTGAAAGCTATTTTATCATCATCGACCATTGTTTCTTTGCATTTTTTGAATTGATACTCTATGTTCCACAAATATATGTCCTATAACTCCTCTTCTATGTCTCTATACCTCTGTCTCGTGTGAGTAATGTTTTATGGGTCTCCTGGATTCATTTATAATTTTTGCATGCCCACAGTTGGCAAGGAAAATAGCTATGATACCACTGTAATATCCCAAACTGATATTTTCCTGTTAATGTGTATACTGTAGATGGCTAATAGACTTAATCCTTAATCAAATAGGAAAGAAAACCCCGAACTTTGCATGCATGCAGTTGCATGCAAATATGTGCCCTAGAAAAATACTGAGATGCTATAAAATAGGAGAAATCAATGCATGTACATACTAGTATATAGATCAGCTAAAGGTGAAGAGACTGGTCCCAACATTCAAGGATTCTTCCGGAGGAATAAGGAGATACACCAAATCATCCTCCACAGGTGAATGTGCCCTCCTCTCAAACTATATAAGCTTCCAAACAATAAATAAGTTATTGCTGGAAGCCCAGATGATGTGCACTCGGGTTATAATACCCCTTTGATGATGATGGAAGCAGCATGTAGAAGTTCTAAACCCTGTAGGTAGGAAAATGAATTTCTTTGTCTCTAATCACGGTGACACGGTGTGACGGTGAAACCCTCTGGCTGGATGAATAATCAACCTCCTTGAATAACTGCTGAATATAACCTGATGATGAACTAGTGCTGAACCTGGATGATCGAACCTGATGATGAACTAGGGCATATATATTTTACTACCAAAATACACCAGTTAGGTGAGCATGCGCTCAACCCCAACTTAGCTCATCGAGCTCTCCAATTTGAATCCACAAATCAATTATCACATAAGTGACTTCTCCATTCACTTTATCTTTCTTTTATAACTCTCAACTGCGAAAACCCTAAATTTTGACCTAATTAGGTGACTTTATCTTCTAATTTGCAGTTGGCTTGCATGCATGCATATGGAGACTTAATCGGGTGCATGCATCATTAAATAATACCTGGTTGTCATGCATGCAGGTGGCCTTTGACTCTAGTGGCCCTCTTCGACCCAATGGTGATATAATATTGATGCCCTAGATCTTCTATATATGGCATCAGTCTTCGGCTGATTCCTTGACTGTCAGTACCCGCTTGAACCTATAGAAATCACATAGGTTAGCGGGTTGGTCCTCAATGCCTAAGCAGAAGAGGACATTGCAGGCATGCTGAAGGAGGTTTTGAATATCAACCCTTGGTAAGACGTTATTCATTAGATAATGTACTTCTTGTAATAGCATTGATCATGTATTCAAAAAATGTTTTATCATTTAAAATTTATGTGTTGTATATTATACACTAATGTTATTACATTGTTTGTAATTATAAAGACAATGCCCCTTAAATTTCAACCACTAGAGAACTATTTGCCACATAATTATAGTAGAAATACTACTTTACAAGGTGATGAACATGGATATCATAATATTGAAGATGAAGTTCTTAATGATCCTATGGAGGAAGATGACGTTATTGATACAAATGACGAAGATAAGATAAATAGATTGATCCAAGACACATTTTCTCAATTGGATGAGGACAACCTCCATGATATTCATGATGTTCCTCTACTCAAAAATTCCCAAGAAAATCTTTGTGAAGGCTCAACAAAAAATCTTCTATCTACTATATTGTTGTTGGTAACTTGAAAGTTTTGAATGGTTTTTCAAACACTTGTTTCACACAGATCCTAAGGTATGTAATGTTTTAATTGCATCTTCACATGGCATATTGAAAATTTCACTATTTTCCTCTATTTTTAGTGTTAATTCACTAGTGGAAAATGAGATATAGTTACAAAAAAATGACCAAAATCCGCATATCAATGACCACTTTTGGTTTGGCGATCGCTGGTGGGTAATTTACGGTCTTTTATTACGCAACCAAAATTGGTCAGTTATAGCTTGTCAGTTAGTAATTAATTTGGTCATATATTTGAATAAATGGCCAAATATATGACCACATTTATGACCAAATTAATGACCACATGACAAACTAGAATATGACCAAATCTGTTCGCGTAATAAAAGACCGTAGATTAGCCACCAAAATTGCTTTTTCGTCATTGATATGCAAATTTTGGTCGTTTTTTTGGTCATTTATATCTCATTGTTTGATCACGTATATCTCATTTTTTGGTCATTTTATATGCGAATTTTGGTCATTAATCTCATTTATTGGTCACTAATTTAGTTATTTTTTGTCGTTTTATGGGTGGTTATTATATTTTAGTAGTTTTAATGGTATCCATTATTAATCAATATAAATTTTTAATATGATATTATGTTTAAATTAAAAAAATAATCATATATTATTTATCATCATCTAATACACATGTGAATTATGCAATGTCACCTTAATTAGTTAATTACAACACTTATAAATAATGTAAAGTACAACCATATAAGTTTTAAACCACACAAATTATATTATATGAAATGTCAAGTATCGCAATAAATATGAATTTTCTCAACAACTATCTCCATATAACTTTACATGAAAATCATTTAGTACATTGATGACTTTTCAAAATATTACAATGGCTAAACCATCCCACTTGTACTTGGATGTTAAGCCATACTTAGATACCGTGGCAGCTTCAAAACCATACTTAGCATCTTGAAACCATCAGCATTAGTCTCTTCATACTTAATGGAAAAGCCTCAGCAACACTCTCTTCATACTCAATGGCCCACTTTCTGAGCTTTCTAGCTGCGTACGTGCTTCTGTATCCACACTACACATGCTTCTGAGCTTTTTGAGATTTATATCTATGCACGTGCTTCTATATCCGCACTGCAGCACCCTCCCTCCTCATGTTGTTATAAATATTGCGAGTAAGGTTACCTACAAAAAACACATGTTAAGCAATAAATTTTGTTGCTCGCTAAAAAGAGAAAACAAATAATTGAAAAAATGTACATAGTATATTCACAAGATTTAACATGGAAAAAAGAAACAATTTCAACAAACAACAACTGTACTCAACATGCATAAACATTTAGAACCAACAGACCTACAAATACATGAACATGAAATACCTCTCCATAAGGCCTGAAGATCAATGGCAACATTGCGCAAAGAAATAAATTATTTACGAGCAATATATGAACAATCTTTGCATTGAATAAATTTTCCTAGATTTCCCAATACCTCAATTCTTCTAACATCTAATTTAGCCATTTGATCCGCTCTGAGGAAAACCTTGGTTTTCCCTATCTAAATAGTAAAGGCAATTTTAGGTTGTTTTTATTAGCATTTTAACTGAATAAAACAACCTTATAACTTCCATCTTCTTGGGGAAGCATATAAATCATGATCCCAGGTTCATTACATCTTTGGATGTTGAGAACACCATTTGTCAAAGCACGCTCATAATAATATGCATAGGCCATTACTTTGGTCCAACAAAACAAGTGACAAGCAACTTGGACTTGGCAAAGAATAGAGGAATTAGCTAATCAATAAATATGTAAATATATACACAAATACATACAAATGTGTATGTCAGTAATGTGTTCAAATATAGGTGACAATGCTTGTATTTAAGGCTAAACGCATTAACTTCAATATCTAGATATGGTTATCATATTTATGGTTGAATGCATATCAATATGACAAAGATTTCAAAAGATTTCAGTATGCTCCAAGCAATACAAAAATATTTTTCTTCTATTCCCTTGCAAATGATAGTGGCAACAACATATATATCAATAAACAAGTTAGAATCCTGATTTGAATTTAATGTACCAATCTGAATCACCGTGACAATGATTAGAATTTTTTTTAAGGTATATGACTATCAGAAAGTGTACTGTGTAGTTATCCCAATGTATGCCTTATATATATCAGACAGGAAGATTGGTTGATATTAGCGTTTAGAACATGACACGCTTTGTGTCAATGATAATGGTGTCTTTCTCATATAAAGGGATGTCAAACAACAAAACTTTCAGCAGTAGGAAATTGTGAATGCAACTATCATAAATGTCGTCTTCAACAATCCTAAAGAGCTCATAAAATACTATCCCATAAATAATGTCATTAGTGTATAATGAAATCAAGCTTTCTTTAATAAGACATGTGTGTTTTCTATTCAAATAAACAAAGAGGACTTTATGTAATTTCCAGCCATGACATATGTGTTTCAATGTCTATCCATAGGATGATATTTCCAATCAAAAGGAGGTGAAATGTAATTTCCCAACACAAGGTATTTTTCATCCAAGGGAATAGCCATAATGAATGTCCCAAACAAGGTGATTTCCAACCCTCAATTAGTAGACAACTAGGACTGTCAAACTATAATAATTTCCAGCCAAATAATGACTGTCCAAAATGATAAATTCCAGCTCCTATAGTGACTATTACTTGATGTTATCTTAGACTTTAAATAGGTAAGTATCTTTGTAATTTTAGAGGGGTTTGGAGTTGCCTTTAGGCTGCAGCTTAAGGAGTGATGTTAGGGAAAGATAAGGAAGGGTGTTAAGGTAACAACTTGATAGACTATTAGGGAAGTATTTCAAGGTTGTTTTAGCCTTAGGTTGAGATAGGTTTCTGACACCCAGAATGGTTTATCAAACACCTTCATTTAATCATACGTGTGATTATCATCCTCTTCTATATTGCTGTTGGGACAATATAGATTGATCTCAACATAATATTCATCACTCTCATACCAAAGGTAAATTCTCCTCAATCATTTGATCAATAGTGTGTATAAAATTTAAATCCGTTTCTAGCATAATTGCCACTAGAATCAAGCCCCATATTTCCAAACATATCTCGAGAGAAAATATGGGTTTCCTACTTAAGAGGGGCATTCAAGATTCCATAGGGACAACCCAGAAATTCCTTCACTTTATCAAGGAAACAAATGGACTTTGATTACAAAGATAGACCTGTCCAAAGCAATTGAAAAAGTTAACTGGCTCTACCTCAGACTCCTACTTCTTCAGGTGGGGTTTCAATGGTGTTTCATTAAGATGGATGGAGTCCTGGTTTTCCTCAACCAATTTTGCTATTCTAGTTACTGGCTCAACTTCACACTTTTTATTACCTCCAGAAGACTCAAGAAAGGTTTTCCCCTCTCTCCACTATTATTCCTTCTAGTCACTGAAGCACTTAGTAAACTGATACATGAAAAGACCTTTGATGGGATCCTGTTATGTATAAAGACATCCCAATCCTTCCCAGTTACCCATCTCATGTTTTTGGAAGACCTTCTTTCTTGAAATGGATCCAAAAAAGAAGCAAAATCATTTTCCAATATTCTATAACTCTTCTTCCATGCAACTGGAATGGAGATCAACAAAGAAAAAATATTCTTAAGATTCTATTTTCTTCCACAAGAAGGGTCATCAGCTGACCCACCTGTTTTTGAAGAGTCCATATCTTCACACCGTGTTCCAATTTCTTCTCTTTATACACACCCAAGAAAGCATCTAATTCCATCTCCCATTTGTAGAGCTCCACAATACTTATTGTTGCATCGATTGCATAGTTATCATGGATATTATTTTCCTTCAAGACGTGCTGGGAAAACTCGTCCATCCAGAGATTCCACCTGTTAGTCCTATTCACTACACTACACTACCTCTGTGGTTTCCTTTCGACACCACTTGAGACAACACTCTATCTCTTCCATTTCACACATAATGAAACAATCCTTACGACAATGACAATTTTTAATTTTAGCAGAGAAACCAGAGCAACAGAACCACACACCTTCTCTAATACACCTATAGAACTGACCAATGAGAGCATCCCAGACCACCCACTGACAAATGGATATAATGCCAAAATTTGAAATACCGGCATATGAACCTCCCGTAGACCCAATGCCAAACCAACCATAGAAAAAAAATATAGCAACAAAGTGCAGAATTCAGGGATAAGAGAGGAGGGAGAATTACTATTTTTACAGTACACTAAATGCGCCAGTGGCCACAAATTCCAAAACACCCTCTGTGATTCTATAAGCAACATCTGTCTCCTTTTGGTAACTATGAATATTCTAAAACCAACCATTCACAATCAAATTTAAGACGTTGGGAGGGACCATCATATCCCCTTATTTTCAAGGATCTGTGTGTTAACCCGCATCCAATTCGCTTGTTCTCCATTGTACTCCATATAAATGCTGGCGTATGAAAATGATAGCTAGGATCTCTAGAGTTGATCCAGAACTTCCCCCATTTCATCATGGTTGCATGTTGTGCCAAGTGTTGAATGGAAGAGGTCTCATGATATCAATGTTAATACTATGGAGGGTTCATGTAGATACTAGAGACATCCTTATTTTTTAATTTAATACCTTCATTGAAATGAACCCAATGATTGGCTTGTGAATCTGCTAAATTGTTTTGTCCATGAATAACATGGTGATACTCAATCCATTCAAATCCCTATGCTTTTTGAAGAATTTTTGAACTATATAACATAGGGGCTATTCTGCTTGGAAGGCGATTGAAATTCAAGATAGAGAGACCTAATAAGAATTTTGGAGTCCCATACTACCGTAGCTTTGTGAATGCTCTACTCTCACAATAATGATAGGCCTTCGATTAAAGCTAATGCTTCTGCCATATTATTAGAAGTGATGCTAATGCCCCATGCAAACTCAATGACTTGTTTTCCATTGGGCTCAAAGACAAACCCCCTTCTTACCACCAAACTTGACATCCCTGGTAAGTCGACTTAGTTGCAAGCCCACAAAGTAGCAACTTTAGTAAGTAACATTCCCACCTATTTACAATTATACTATGCATTGAACCACCAGCTCAACTGATGGCAATTATTAATGAGTTAAATGAAAAATTATTGTACTTTTAATATAGGAACAAAATGAAACCAAACTATAGTTGGTTAGTAGTTAGGAATATGGAATTGTACTTGGATTAGTAGAAAAGGATGTTCTGTAAATGCGTGGATAGAAATAGAGGTTTAAAAATTAAGACCAAGTGTTGTACAGTGACTGCCTAATGCTCTGTTAGGAAAACAATTTTTGATGTAGTAAAAGGAGATGATTGATTCCAATCTGGTTTAATGGTCAATGTGATTTTATGTGATTTGACTGTATTTTATGTTTCCCCTTTTCTGATATATGTGAACCATCTTAGCAGTGAACAATACTAGACTTTTTATGAAAGTGAAATTTATGAAGATAAAAGGTCTTGTAGTAGGATACAGAGGCATCAAATCATTTTGCAAGACCCAATTTTCATTTTTGTGCTCTATTATTTCAAGTAAAACATTTTCCATGTGAACATTAAGCAAAATACCAATAATGCTCACTAAAAATTTAACTAATCCCTTTTTTTGATGTGAAACAACTAACTAGGATTGTTTTTCAATATTCTTGAGGTGTGAGAAATGGTATTCTAAAATGTGTCGAAGTTACAATCTGTAAAGTTCAATCTATATGTTTTATGGACACCTTGCATTCACACATCACAATTTTTTGGGAGCTATCTTATATGTTATGAATTTGGTGAAAATTCAATGTTGGAATACACTAAGAAACTATGTAAGAAACATATAGATAATTTTTATAAGTAAACATCATCTCCTGCTTAAGCTATGCTAGACT
This sequence comes from Pseudotsuga menziesii, assembly GCA_001517045.1. Taxonomy (NCBI): domain Eukaryota; kingdom Viridiplantae; phylum Streptophyta; class Pinopsida; order Pinales; family Pinaceae; genus Pseudotsuga; species Pseudotsuga menziesii. Next base: position 439,882 of record LPNX010585658.1, read on the forward strand.
GTTCCAAATATTATTTAGTCTCTTTGTACATTGTTTTGCTATGCCATACTGCCAATTATGGTGGTTGTCTTAAGATTCGTGTATATTGTGTAGTATCTTGTTTGAAAGGATCCTACTCATGCATGCTATGGTCCTAAGCATGTTGAGGTAGCTAATGAGAAGTTGGCCATTCAAACACTTCTCATTACAGATGAAATTTTTAGGTACCTAGTTGTGAATACATTTTATTTCATTTTATGATAATATGGTTTGTGTTCATAAGATGGTTTTTTCTTTCTACTCATTCTCAATTCTGCAAATGTATATCTAGTACATCAACCTAAGCAATAAGAAATCAATATATCTTAAGAATATTTCAGATCATAGAGTTGTGAGACCTCAAGTCTCCCCTAGACCTCCCACCCAAATGGTTGACCAATCGTTTTTAGGAATTTTTGTAGGTGTCAGACCAGGCCACAAACCACACATCATCAAAGTGACAGATGGAACAACTCTAGATGGATTTAGAGAAAGGAACCTCCCTCTTGTTGGACTACCCCCTAGACAACTAAGCAACAGGGTTTATTTAGAGTTTTTTTTTCTTTAATCTTGGATGGTAGGAGAGTAGGGCTTCCTTGCTCCTACACCCTCAAAGATCATATAGCCGAATCCAACCATGGTGCCTGACAATTTCACCCTCACCTCCCCCTCTTGCTCTAAGTCATCAAGATGAGGAGACCTTACCATCATCTCCATATCTCACTCTCTTGTTGAGCACTGAGATGTCCATATTTCTAGTCTTGGACCCTCCCATTGTCTCATTACATTTATGCACTGTTATATCTTTATATATTTTCTTCATACTTGGCTATTTTATTAGCTAGACACTTAATTATGTTGCATCTTTTAGTCCAACTGGCCTTCTTTTGTGGTCATTTGTTGGACATTAATCAAATTTTCTTATCTCATGTTCTCTATCTCCAAGCTGCAGACAGATATTTTAATCACAGGGTCTATAATGTTTCAAAGATTCAAATTTAAAAATAGAAGGGCAATAGAAGAATAGCTACAGTCATATGGGAAGTTTATTTGGGTAGTAATGTTGAATTCTCATGAATCGTGATGGTCTGTAGGTACAGATACTTGTTTGACTTGGAGTGTCAAATTTTCATGATAGCAAGTAGAAATTAATAGCTTATTTGGGTTTGACATATAGAAGGATCTAGAACATTTAAAAGAGACTAGTATCAAGAAGAGGAAAATTGGTGTAGTCTTCTGCATATTGAAAAGTTCCTTTGGTATTTATTTGCAGTCTATTATCGCTATGCATGTCTAGGATAGTATTTTCAGGTTTTGAAAGAAAATATTGTAGTGTCCCATATTTTGAAACCATGAATATTGGGTCAAATTCATGCTTGACCAAGTTTAATCGGGCCCATTTTATGTACATACAACCATTTTGGATTATGAAAAAATGCATATGCTCTATAGATTGTTGAATATATGATGCATGATGAAATATTGATATGTATGATGTTTGGAAGTAGTACATGTGGTTTGCTGACATGTAGGGCCAGATATTGGTTTTAGGGATACCCAAGAATAGGGGTCAAGCAATTATGTTCTTTAATAAGTTAATATTTTAATTTAATGATTTGTCAAGATCAAAGTGATATTCTTGTGTTTGTGTATGTAGCTTTGAATGTTCTTTCTTAGGTTAGTTGAGGCTTCAGGTGTACTGTGTTCCTCAAGGGCAATGTGATATTGGAAAATAACTGTTTAGAGTAAACACAAAGCAATTTTAAGGAAAAAGAGTAGCTTTGATGTCTTAATGGAATTAGGGATTATGTGACAACTGACCACAGATCATAATATTTACTTTACTCAACCCTGTAACTTTTAATGCCTAGTTGTTATTATGTTTAGTCACAACATATCATGAAAATTTTAAAAACATTTATACACTGTATTATTTTGAATCTTATGGTCAACAAAAACGACACTATACAATATGGGATATTACAATGAAGTAGATACATCTCATATGCTACAAGGGAAACCACCCTTTGGTTAAACAACTACAATTGGGGAGTATCTATTCCAGCAAAGTCACCCAAGACTTGCCCCTAGTCCCAACCACATTAAATGGCCTTGTTGAGTGTGTGTGCTGAACCACAATGTGCGAACATGTCCCTGGGGAGAGTAAACTAAACCAACCAACCAAGTACCCGTTAACATACACTATATTTTTAAACTAAACCATTTCTTGGGTGACAAAGAAAGATGTACAGTGCACGGGTTTTAATTTCACTAACGCATAACATCAACTAATGTCAAATTTTACTAGGTTGCACTGTTAATCTTATCGACAAAGAAGCCGGAATTGCCTCTTAAGAGAGCTTATCCTAGATCGCAATTGTGTGAGAATATGAAGAATTACTGATTTCTGGTCAAATTGCCATAAAAATCACCCTTTAGGCTTTACTCTAATGATTAATGTCAGATGGGAAATGTTTGTAGTTTTTAAAAATGGTTTTCTGACCAGAATCAATAGGCAATTGATTTTGAAATTGGAAAGGTTTCTTGTCAGAAATGAAATGTTTCAATTTTCCCAAGAGTCTTCAAAAAATCACCAGAAAACCTATAAAAATGGAAATAAATAGTCACTCACTCAATCCTACAAAAATAAGGTGTATCATTTCAAATCCCCACAACAAAAAAACTTCAAGTCCTAGCAGCACTTACCTGTGACCATTCCAATTTCAGATACTGAGAGTATTTAATCTGGTAAGGAATTAGGGTAGTTTATTGCATTGCAGGAAGGAAGAGGGTAATCCATTGCAGTAGGAAAGAGGCAGTTTAATGCGGTGTTTTTTAAGTGGTAAGGTCATTTCTGTAATTTCGGCAGGGACCTTATATTAATGCTATCTTAAATTTAAAGTGGTGATATTACTCAGTGTACATTTCTAGTGGTTATGTTTTTGAGGGTGTATTTGCAATGATGCTATATTTAAATAATTGTTCAGAAGGGCCCCAACTTCTTCATTTGTTTCTTGTTGAGGAATGGGTAATGGTTGTGGTATAAATAGAATAAAAGGTGAAGGATGTGATGGAAATCCTAGCCATAACTCAATTGTGCATGAATTATTTCTTATAGGTTCTCCTTTTTGGATGTCTGTAGAAAGGATGATTGAAGTACGAAAGGAAAAGATTAGTTGTAAATTTAGGTACTTATTTTTAAATTTTTTTCATTGGTCCATATTTAAGGTGAAAGATAATCTAATGCATATTGGTGGAATATATATACATGTTCAACAATAAAACAAAAAGGTGTGGCTAGCTTCACAAAATGCAAGAAAATACAAAATATAAGAGGACGTGAATAGAATAAAATAGAATTTTATTAAATCTATGAGGGGGAATGGTATATGGGAAGGATTAGTTACATCTTTGTGAGGTTAGGCCTTTGTGAAAGTCATAAATCAGAATGCAAGAATGCTACAATAAAATGAAGGAAAAAAAAATAGGACTCCCTCCATAAGGCATACCTTGAATGAGTAATCAGTTTGTTTTTCTGGGTAATTCCATTGGGGTGGGTCAACTATTCTGTACTGGCATGCCTACATTAGTTTGTCCCTTGGATGTTTCATCCTTGAAGCTCTTTTCACAATATATTCAACCTACAAGTCCTAGAATATCGTTGTCCAGGTGATTCCCTCTGTCATGGATTGCTTTCTAATGTGGTTATATTCCTGGCAATGAAGCAAGAAGAGCTTCTTTGTTTCAACATCTCCTCAACCACATGTTTGACCAGTCCTGCAATCCAATTCTTCTTTGGGCTCCTCCATCTCCTTGTCATGAATCATATCCCATGTGAACATGTCCTTAGTTGGGCTAATGTGTATACTGTTTTTTTTCCAAGCCATATTGGTTTCATATATTCTTGTATATTGATTTTAATATTTGGTTGACCTGGCCAATGTACTATGTAGTACTGCTTTTTTTTCCTGCATTTTTCCTTCAATTTTCTCCTCATGTAACAATCCTGTAGGTGAATTTTGGTCTCCTTTTTATTTAGCAGGCATTCTTCTACCATGTCCCAACTTTCTAGCCATTTTGGCACTGAAGCTCCCATGTGTTGTTACTTCACTACAACACTTATTTGCTGATTTTATTTGGTGGTTGTTGGTTATCCATTTCAGCCACCCTTTGTATATTCAAAATTAGCATCCTCATTGCTCCCAACTAAAGTGAATACAAACTTGTTTATGCCAAAAAGATTTGATAGGGAGTAGTTTCTCTTAATTGGAGAAAGGATGACATTATGTGCTTTTGCATTCTCTCTATTTTGCTCCACCTATTTTTTTTCAAGCTAAGCCCAAACCTAACATTCATATAGTAGTACTGGTGTTACAAATGTCTGGAATAGGGAGCTGATTATTTCCTGATCCCACATCTTTACCAATTCGCACCTATTTTTTAGAATGAAAGTTGACTTCCTTTCCCTTGGAGTGTCTTTCTTGTACATGATTCCCAATTCAACTTTTTGTTGAACTCTAATTCCAAGTATTTGTACTTATGTATTATCTCCAAAGGTTCATTTTTAACCTAATTTGAGCTTGATTTGTCTTGTTTTTGATGGAAAATATAACCACTTTGGTATTATCTAAATTGAATTCCATACCTACTTTCCTACAAGATGTTTCTAGTGATAAAGGATTCTCCTGTAAGCTATGAAATGTTTGAGAAAATCTTCCCTTTACAACACTGGGAAGATCAGTGTAGATTTTCCTTTAATTGTTGAAGATGCCTATAAGTGTCAAATCTAGGGCCATCTAGAAATATATTTAACATGGGAATAACATATGACAGATGATAGGGTTTTCAGTTATATTTATGGTTTCCATATGCCACTTAATGTGATTTTATCTTTCTATTCGCATGACATGGTTTGAGCAAAAAAGGAAGCACCACAGGGCTATGAAATCCCCTTTTGTGCCACATTATTAAAAAACGAGAATGATGTTGTGGATAAAGTATTGGAACCTGTTAGTTAGAATTAGGTCACTTGTATGGTGAAAAAGGGGCATTGATTTGTTGTATGAGACAAACACATTTTGAGTGGGAATGTTTATGTCATATGAGGGCATGGACCACCTGTTTGGAAGGAACAAACATGCTATTCTATATTCTGGTCTTTCTATTATGACACATGTGACCTGCAACATGGTTAGAAGATGGAATCAATCCAACACACTTTTATGTACTTGTGCATATTAACTAAATCAAAACTTAAAAGTATTATGATTCAAGTTACATGGCTGAATTTGGAGGGAAGATCTAAAAATATAATTTAGGAGGTGGGTAGAGGATTGTGAAAAACTACTGCGAAAATATTTCAAGGTTGAAAATAATTGGAAAATTAGAGTCAATTTTGTATGTTCATTGAAGGAAGTGAGTCTTTTAACTGATGTGCTTGTAGATAGGAAGAATATGAATTCCATGGTCAGACTCTTCACCTGAATGGATAGACATGATAAAGCACAGATTGAAATACACTCCTCTGGAAAAAGATGGGATTTTCTGGATGTCATGGAAATATTTTCAAATAAATTTCATATCTATATATGTGTGTCGGGTTTATCCTGATGAAATGCGACATTATTTACACGGAAAATGGTGTGGATGCAGTACTGAAGCTTAGAACAAGCGTAGAAAAGAAAATCCTAAAATTCATGAGGATAAAAACCTTGCAACCCGGAGTCCGGATGTACCTGATGATTATGTTCCTAATAAAAAGGTTGTTGGTAGAAGTAAATATAGAAGTTTACAGGAGGAGGCTCGTGCACTATCTGATCATGATACGAGTTCATCATTGACGGGGGATAAAGAACTGGTTTACCCACTACTAGGTTTTTGTCTTTGCTCATATTCAAGATGGTTATTACATCAGCCCTATCCAACGATGGATAGAGAAATCTTGCAGTGGTACATGCCACCCAGCGCATCATCCAAGCCAAAATTTCTACCCTTCCTTTCCAGTTTTGTAGAATAACACAATCTGCCCACTAATTTATGAGATTCTCTAGAGTTCAAAATTGCACAATGTCTCCCACCAAGATCTTGGATTCCTGAAATGCATGGGTAGATGTCGAGTATATGTTTTCTTCGAAGGGTTTGGAACCCTCACGAACTAGTATATGTTTTCTTTGAATGGTTTTGAACCCTCACGAAGAAGCTTTTCATAAAAGCTTCATCATTCATTTTTGAATAAAATATTGCAAATTAATATAGTTATTCGAGTATAATTTTCTTTTCTTAATTTTTATTAAATTTAATTGGTCGGTTTTTGGATTTCTTGATTAAAATGTTGAAAGAGTTTTTTTTAAATGATTTTAATTATATTTAGTAAAGGAATATATGAATTAATATGATAAATAATTCATACTATATAAATAGATATAGTTATTATAATTATATTATAATGATAATTAGTAGTATATAATAATAGATATCTATTGCAATATGTATTCATATTAATGCTAAATGTTATGCTATTTTTAAGTAGGATGTAGGTTTTTTAATTACGATTTAGTAAAATCCTTTTCCATGGCTACTATTCAAACCCAAATGCTAAAAATCCCTATCAAGTAAAATACCAGGAAATGAAGCCACCATCACGCTCACGCTCACGCTTTGCAGTCGAGGACATTGGAGCATACTCTTGAGGCACTCCTCTTGGAAAATCTCAGTATGCTCTCAAATTATAGCTATGGAGTCTCATGGAATATGAGGTCCATGATGAGGAGATCAAAGTGTTTTTCAAATGCACTAATTTGGTTATCCCATTATGTCAAGTTGTGTGCTCCCAAAGCATGAACAAGGAGAGATAGTTCCTATCTTCATCTACTATGTTTTCTTTGAATCAGGAAAGGGAAAACCAGAAAGCAAGAGGAAAACCAGAAGGAATAATTAAACCCCTTCCAAAAATTTGGTGCTAGAAACCTATAAATTTATGTTACAAGGAATTTATGTCATGCCTATATTAACATTGTTTACAGGAGTATAGTTTTCAAAAACCATATTGAATTAGTATAACATTGGGAGAAACTCAAATGAGTTAATAATATTTATGTGGAATCACACTCTAAGGGAAGGAATCCAACTCCATGATGATAATATAGTCTAGAAGTCCTAGTGCATGTGCTAGAACATCGTGATGATAGTTGATTTGGTGTTTCTAACTGAGCTATGACACATGTAGAAGTTTACAGGAGGAGGCTCGTGCACTATCTGATCATGATACGAGTTCATCATTGACAGGGGATAAAGAACTGGTTTACCCACTACTGGGTTTTTCTCTTTTCTCATATTCATGATGGTTATTACATCAGCCCTATCCAACGATGGATAGAGAAATCTTGCAGTGGTACATGCCACCCAGCGCATCATCCAGGCCAAAATTTCTGCCCTTCCTTTCCGGTTTTGTAGAATAACACAATCTGCCCACTAATTTATGAGATTCTCTAGAGTTCAAAATTGCACAATGTCTCCCACCAAGATGTTGGATTCCTGAAATGCATGGGTAGATGTCGAGTATATGTTTTCTTCGAAGGGTTTGGAACCCTCACGAACTAGTATATGTTTTCTTTGAAGGGTTTCGAACCCTCACGAAGAAGCTTTTCATAAAATCTTCATCATTCATTTTTGAATAAAATATTGCAAATTAATATAGTTATTCGAGTATAATTTTCTTTTCTTAATTTTTATTAAATTTAATTGGTCGGTTTTTGGATTTCTTGATTAAAATGTTGAAAGAGTTTTTTTTAAATGATTTTAATTATATTTAGTAAAGGAATATATGAACTAATATGATAAATAATTCATACTATATAAATAGATATAGTTATTATAATTATATTATAATGATAATTAGTAGTATATAATAATAGATATCTATTGCAATATATATTCATATTAATGCTAAATGTTATGCTATTTTTAAGTAGGATGTAGGTTTTTTAATTAGGATTTAGTAAAATCCCTTTCCATGGCTGCTATTCAAACCCAAATGCTAAAAATCCCTATCAAGTAAAATACCAGGCAATGAAGCCACCATCACGCTCACACTCACGCTCTGCAGTCGAGGACATTGGAGCATACTCTTGAGGCACTCCTCTTGGAAAATCTCAGTATTCTCTCAAATTATAGCTATGGAGTCTCATGGAATACGAGGTCCATGATGAGGAGATCAAAGTGTTTTTCAAATGCACTAATTTGGTTATCCCATTCTGTCAAGTTGTGTGCTCCCAAAGCATGAACGAGGAGATATATTTCCTATCTTCATCTACTGTGTTTTCTTTGAATCAGGAAAGGGAAAACCAGAAAGAAAGAGGAAAACTAGAAGGAATAATTAAGCCCCTTCCAAAAATTTGGTGCTAGAAACCTATAAATTTATGTTACAAGGAATTTATGTCATGCCTATATTAACATTGTTTATAGGAGTATAGTTTTCAAAAACCATATTGAATTAGTATAACATTGGGAGAAACTCAAATGAGTTAATAATATTTATGTGGAATCACACTCTAAGCGAAGGAATCCAACTCCATGATGATAATATAGTCTAGAAGTCCTAGTGCATGTGCTAGGACATCGTGATGATAGTTGATTTGGTGTTTCTAACTGAGCTATGACACATGGGATGGTCTACATTTTACTAAATTCTAACACTGCAGATGGATTCATAGACCCCTTTAAGGATGTTAACTCTTCTGCCCATGGAAATGTACATTAGAATTTAGTAAAATGTACAAATTCATTGTCAAATTTTCAATTTTTTCCATTGCCGAAGTGACAAAATTAAAAATGACCAAATAAATCACCAATTGTTATATGGTCATTGGTAGTGTACATATCTCGTGATCAAATTTGGTCATTTATCTTGGTCGTTTTTAGTTCGTTTCAATCCCGTGACCAAAAGTGGTCATCTATCTTAGTTGTTTTTAGTCAGATCACTTAGAATTATCACTTTTGGTCATTTGTCCCTTTCAGGAGACTGTGGTGGCCAAAACTCTTGGTATCCTCATCACTAATATCTCATTTTCCACTAGTGATTAATTCATAAATTAGGAATAAGCAATATTTCTGATTTATATTGTTTACATTTTGGTGGTCACTCTATATGCTAGTTAGTTACAACTAACATGCAGAATGCTCAATATAAATTGTCAACCCTAGGAAGTCTTTTTATTCCAAAGATAATTCACACTGTCTATGCATAAACACTAAGTAGCTAATTAATTGAATAAAGGATTAACTGTCCTACCTATCTGCTCAGTCAAACTCCTCTCATGATTAAACTGATCTATTTAACCTACTTAAGAATTTTAGAATTGCAATTACCTTCCTACAACTTCAATCTAGTAACTAATGATTCTAGAAATAAATAACTAGACTACTTTTGCAAGAAGTTAAATCTTAACATTACTAGACTATAGGAAGATCCATCATCACTAGGATAGATCCACTGATCTAGGAATCGGAAATAATGGGAATTTAACCAAACAATTCTAAGCTATAATCTGACTGAATTAGCAAACATGATAAAGACAAGTAATTGAAAAGAACTATAGATAAGCTTGACTGTTACAACTAACACACACTTGCATAATGGAAATTAACCTACACAGTCGACTGTCACACCACACTGCTGCAGCTTAAGAGAAATGTAGATATTGATTATCAAAGAAAGCACAACGATTACCCATTGATGTTGCAGCTACTATAAATAATGCATATACTATAACTTCCACACCACAAAACAGAATAATCAAAACATCTGATTAACTCGACAATCTCTGTGGGAAGGCGAGCCTATCCTTTGAACATAGACGCCAAAACTAAAACAGATTAAAACGCAGAAGTTTGAAGAATCCTGATTCTTATATTAAAATGGTAAAATGAAAGTATAGCTCTCTGTCACAGCTTACACAGTATAATCCAATATCAACCAATCCTTGGATCATAATGTTTCCAAATTTTTATACATGATCAATCATAACCTTCACCCACTGATATCAGGAAGCCATGAATATCTACGATCTTCAGGCTACTCTGTTACAATGAGCTATATAACTGTGAGTGCAATTGAATGTGAGCAGAGAATATAGGGAATCTTGTTGCGTGAGCCATTAGTGAATAAATAGAACCAATTTAAGGAATACCCTGTCTGTTGTAGCTAAACTTTAAGTAACGGCGCGATGTCACAACTGATTCTATTGCAACTAAGCATGTTGCATACATACATGGAATGATGACCTCTGTTTGCTTCCAGCGTGTGGGGTTGTGACTGGAAAGTGACAGATGGCATCGAAATCTCATCTTCCCTTCAAACCTCTCGGGCTGCTACACCTGTACTTCTCAAAGCTTGAACTATCTTTATGAAATCACATTAGAGGAATTTTGGGGTCTAAAATGGGCCTCCTAAGGAAAATAATAAAATAATAGTTAAAATAATAAAATAATATTGATTAATTTTGGAGGAAGAAAGAAAAAAACTACTTTTTGTGTTCGTATTTTCAACATATCTCCCTGTGTTTTTACTCAAATTTCGATCGGGGGAGCTTGTTGGATGTGGAATTTGATTATGCATCCAATGAGTACCCACACTACATACTTTTGATAGACCCTGCTACCCCAAAAACAAGAAATAACTGAAAAAACATGATGATGATGTCATCATCACCACGTTTTTTTAGGTATTTCTTATTTTTGGGGTAGCGGGGTCTATCAAAATTATGCAGTGTGGGTACTCGTTGGATGCGGAATCAAATTCCGCATCCAACAAGCTCTCCCGATTGAAATTTGAGTAAAAATACAATGAGATATGTCGAAAATACGAACAAAAAAGGTAGTTTTTTTTAATGACAAATATGTCAATTCAACCATTATGGTTGACTTATTTTATTGAAATTCTATTGGTTCTTGAATTCCAACTCACAAACTCAAATTTCGATCAGGAGAGCTCGTTGGATGCAGAATTTGATTCTGCATCCAATGAGTACCCACACTGCATACTTTTGACGGACCCTGCTACCCCAAAAACAAGAAATACCTGAAAAAACGTGATGATGATGTCATCATCACGTTTNTGATCTATTAGTATAATTCAAGAGACAGAGCTGTGATCATAACAATAATAGGCATTAATAAGATAAAACAATAATTAATCACACCTATAAAGATTAAAGGCTCAATGTGAGGAAAGAACATTTGTCTGGTGCATAGAATGGAGTAGGACAAGGAAAAAAGGGTATAATAGATGTGGTCGAAAATGGGCATTTCAGGACCCAACATCTGCCCCCAACTATCCTGTTGCATGTCCTCATGCAAGAACCTCCACTAGTATGAATCTGATGCTGGAACTGTACCTCATTCATGGGGAGAGGAAAAATTGTAGGTGAAATTAGGTTGTTCATTCCCATCTAGATATCCATTATGGTCAACCCAATATTTCCAACATTGCTTCTCCTCTGCCTTTTTCAATGGAAAATCATCCCTATACGGCCGTGTTGGCCACCAAATAAGTGGAAACCTGAATTTAAGTCCCAACCAGTTAACTCAACACTTATTCATACAGTTAACATATCTCTCGACCCTAAGGAGCACCTGTTTAAATTTTTTAAAGAAATAAGGGTCCCTTTTATTCAATGATGAAGGAGAATCCTTCCATTTATGCTTACTTCCTTCCAAAGCCAAATGTTGCTATCTGGAAATCTGGCTAACACAAGTGGAGATGACATGTTCTTGAAGTTCAACCAGTTGTTGAGTCTTGATGGGAGATGTAAGCCTATGTTCCTGAAGAGTAAGAAACAAGCAAGGAGATTGAGGTTCACTCTGAATCGAGAGATTAGAGTTAGCCTCATTCTAAGAAATTGTCTGGAAGGAACTCTCCCACTACACATGATTGCTAAAAAAAGAAGCAAAATCCCTCAGCTTGACATCTCCTAAGTAAGGAGCAGGGTTCGAATGACGGTCCAGGGGGAAATCCATTTCATGCAAATATAATTCACACATCAGGTTCTGCTCAATGAGGCTACTTTCCATAAAGGTCTCCAGAAATTGGGTAGAGGATGCCACTTCATAAGGTATCCCTTCCTTCAATGCCTTGAACTTAAACCAAGTAAATTGTTCATACAAAAATACAGGATAAGAGGGATATGGAGCTCTGGAGCTCATTAATTCCCAAGAGAGAGTGTACAATTGATATTTTTCCTTCTACATGGAATTGAATTTCTTCAACTCCTTTAACTCTTTATGTAATTCTTCCCAACGAAACCTATGGAATGTTAACTCTTCTGCCCATGTTTCCCTCATTCTCTAATAGTCGTTCTATCCTCAACAAGGTGAACCATTCCTTCTTGATATTTGTCCACCTGACCTTTCCATTTCTTTACTTCTAATTTCAGCAGCGATAGTTCTTCTATTAGTGCTTGAATCCTTCCATCTCCTGCATCCTTCTCCTAATTAGATTCTAAATTGAAAAAGTCCTGGGAAAATTGAGTCCATACCTTATCACCCAATGTTTCATCTTGAACATTCTGAATCGGAAGTGAAACAACTTCCTCTTCTACCAATGATCCAACAACTTTTGCATGTATGGGTACCTCTGTAATCAATTCTGGGGATGCTGGTTCTTGTGTAACAACATCCTCTTGATGAAACCCATTTCTATCAACTTCAGTAGCCATTTGTGAAGATGGTGGTTCTTGTGTGACAACATCTTCCTGAGTTTAAATCTCAGCATCTTCTTGAGTCTTAGCTGCAGCTTCTTGATTCTCAGTTGTGGCTTCAACAGGGAGCTACAAGGATGTCTGTTCTTGTGTAACAACTTCCTGCCCTCCCAGTCCCTTAGGTTGCTAGGGTTTCTCTTGATTTTCTTCCATATCCCCTAAAATATGAGATTGGTCCCTGAATACTTGAGTGTCTGTTGATAGATGAGATTGGTCCCTAAATACTTCAGTGTCCCCTAATGGATAGGAATACATCTTTTCATCTTCTCCTAGCTCTAAATCAAGGATTATGTCCACCTCAGGGTCAATTTTTCCTAGTTGAATGGGAGTCTCAAAAAAGATTCCTGAGGATGTTAGTTCTTATGTGAAAAAATCCTCGTCAGCTTCAACATTTTCCAGTTGCTGAGGTTCTCCCTCCACTAGTTCTGTGTCATGAGATTGTTCTGGAGTCATATTAAGAACTTCTAAGTTCATATTAGGGATTGTCTCAACCTCTGGCTCACCTGCTTCCATTTGAGTAGTAGACTCAACGAAAATTTATAAGGGTGTTGGTCCTTGTGTAACAACACCCTATGATTGAGACTGTAATTGCTCATGTTCCCTTACTTCTATGTCGGGGATCATTTCCACTTTTGGTTCATCTTCACCCCTCAATTCCACCGGAGATGTTTCTTTCTCTTCTCCAACTTCCTGTGTGGGGTTTTGTGCCACAAATGCATGCCAGGGATAATTTTAGGGGCGAATTTTAGCCCAGTGGGCTATTTTTCCATGTTTTTCTCCGAAAAAAGATTCGCCATTTTGCATTTTTTGAAGCCCTGTTTTGCCCAATTTTGATGGGGTAAAAGTTTTTCACCCTAAAAATCGCCAAATTATTATATAAATGATATAAAATCTTTGGAAATTAAAATATTTTTTGAAAAATATTGCCAATGATTTTATAGTTGGCATTTTAAGCATTGGTAATATTCGCCAACATTTATACACTTTTAAATAAGTACGGTTCCTTAAAATCATCTCTGATGCATGCACTGTGACTTTGTATCCTTATTGATTAAAAATTTCCCCACACTCAGGGAAAACCACTTTTTCCACTTCTTTACCTTCCTTAGCAGGAGGTGATCCTTCCAACTAATCTGAAGCTTCTACCAATGTGTGTAGCCTTCTTTCCACCTATTTCTTGCATGTTTCCTTCAAAATTTCCAATTCCTTTCGGATTTCTTGCACTTCTTCCTTCTACAGACCATTTTCATACAAAAGTCCCTCAATTTGAGGTTCTTCTGCAACACATTCTTATGGGGCAACATTTTTCGTCTGTATAAAGATGTGAAATTCAATATTTGACTCAATGTTCACCCATCTTTCCCATGCTTCTTCTACTGTTGTGACAGATCGGGTTCTCCTTCTCTTCACTGGTCATGATGTCTGTACCTCTTCTCTTGATCTTCTTCTCATCCTCTGTGGTACAAGGGTTTCTAATTCTATAGCTCATGTAGAAGGAACATCTCCCTCTTCAGTGACTCCCCCTGTCTCTACCATCCCAATTTATTCCTTAATTAAGGTTCCTCCCCATTTAGGAGAGGATTCAATGGTGAGGATCTCTGCATATACTTATGTCATTATAGCTCCCACAACCTCAGCTTCCAATGTCGCAACATCCAATGCTGCTCCAGTTTCATCTTCTGCTGCCAAAGCTTCCACATTATCTATTCTTTCCATAGGGTTTGATGTTGTTGCATCCTCTCCCTATTCTTTTGCTTGACTAATTGGGTTTTTTTCAAACACTGACTCATCTCCCCCCCCCCAACTGAATTGGAGGGACTATGACCCTCCTCCTCTACTTCCACTCCCCCCAACTGTGCAGGTGCCTCTTCTTCCTCTTCTATTAGGACACCACCCAAAAGTGCAGGTGCCTGAATTATCTAAGGCTAACTAGTGAACTAATCCCACGTTTGGTTTTGTTGTGCTAAGCCCCTTACAATAAGCAGTTTAATTAGGTCGAGATGGGTGAGAGAAGAATATGGGTGTCGGGATGATCTTGCAAACCCTGCCATATGATGTAGGTCTTTAAACAAATAAAATGGGATGTTGAGTAAATCCCTTTGGATTAATTGAGGTACTAAAGGAAAATAAGAGAAATACATAGTCTGATACCTACCTTCACATGTGATGTACTTCTTCAAGAAGTCTGCCACTTCATTCCAAGGGTGAGGCAATGATTGTAATGTTATCCCTCGCTTCACTTGGCAGACCTATTCACCAGATACAAGAAACTCCCGCATTGCAGCTGCATTGTGGGTTCTTCTTCCAAACTAGGTTCTTCCTACCCGAGGAAGACCAGTAACCTCAGCCACAATCTCCTCTGTAAATTCTATGCATAGACCTCTGACTTCTAAATATGTTTCTATCAAATTTAGAGCAAACTGCAGAGTTGTTTCTTAATTAAAACCATTTAAGCATTGAAATAACTCAGTCCAACCAGCTGCTTCAAAAATGGAAAAAACCTTTGTGTTTCTACATAGGACCTCCTTGTTTGCAGGTTCATGCTGGGTTGGGATACCCATATCACCTCTCTGTCTGAATTCTGGTATTAACTCAACAAATTACAGGCCCATAAATGGAAGTTACAGCACAGGAACATGCACGAACAGTCGAGGTTGGAGTTGGATAAATTAGGAAAGTTAAGACAGTCGTAAGTAGGGAATAATTGGTAAGATTTGGTCCCAATTTAGGAAAAAGATGACGGTCGTATGATAATATTAAGTACCAG
Source organism: Pseudotsuga menziesii (assembly GCA_001517045.1). NCBI lineage: Eukaryota > Viridiplantae > Streptophyta > Pinopsida > Pinales > Pinaceae > Pseudotsuga > Pseudotsuga menziesii. Next base: position 455,422 of record LPNX010585658.1, read on the forward strand.
ATAGATCGTGTAGTTTGAAACTTAAATGAGTATGGGTCTAATGATGGGTACAAAAAGGAAAAGCATGATTAATTTTGTCAAATCCAATTAACGCCTAATTATGTAAATGATCGGAATCCATACCTTAGAAATTATGAGATGAACCGTGACTTTCCATAATAGTGCAGCGTGTCATCACATCCATCAAATTAATCATTATTGCGCACATGTTTCTATGATATTACCCCCAATGAATTAAGAACTGTCTTTTCAAGCTTGGTGGAAACATAATTGAAGCTCTGAGGAAAGTCAGAACTGACAAAATCACGGGTGACAAAAATTGCAGACAAATCTTGACGAGTCACAGCCATTCTGTGGATAATTATGGAGGAGTCGCAACCGCAAAAAAGGTAGACAACATATAGTAGAAATTAGAGCTGTGGAATGGAGCAAGTGTGGCAGAGTTGCAGCTGTTAAAATAAAGAAATTGACGACGATAGCAGAGTCGCAGCTACGAAAATGGACAAGTTTGGCAAGGTCACAGCTATGAAAATAAAGAAATCGACAAGGATAGAGGAGTCACAGCTATGAAAATGGACAAATTTGACAGTCGAAGTTGCAGAAAATAGAATATTTGGAAAAATTATCGGAGTCACAGCCGCATAAAATAGGGAAATATGCAGAATTTGGCAGAGTCGCAGCCATGAGAAATAGGGAAATCTGTAGAATTTGGTGGAGTCACAGCTGTGAGAAATAGAGAAATCGGCGGAATTTGGTGGAGTCACAGCCACGAGAAATCGAGAAAATGGAAAAACTTTAACATAGTTGTAGCTATGAAAATGGGATAATGGGAAGAATTCAACGGAATTGCAGCTGTAAAAACAGGAAAATGGGCAAGATTTAACAGAGTTGCATCTGTGAAAAATGGGAAAATGGGAAAATTTTAACGAAGTTGCAGCTGTGACTGAACTGTTCATCATTCACTTTTCAAGGAGCTCTTCTGAAACAATAACATGGATTAAGGTACTCGCAATCATTAGGCCCATTCATGACTACTGCTCATTAAGTAAGTTCCCACATAGATTCTTCAAACAAAACCAATCAAGCATAAAGGAAAACAAAATAAAAATAAAACAAAACATCAATTTATTTATGTACAAATTCATGTGTGGAAATCACAGTGTCCTTTTAAAGATTGATAGGGATAGAGCACAATTCCTGTCCTTTCTTTAACTGGTATCCCGGATCAACTGCAACCTGTGAGATAAATGTGTCCCTTGAGATTGGCTTGTGATAGAGTCACAGCCCGTGACCATTAGCAAATAATGGCGTAAGATCTTCACCAATAGTGATCAGGCGAACTGTGCCATTGTCAAATACCCTGTCGATATGGTATGGACCCAACCATCTTGTTAGAAGCTTACCTTTAAAGTCCCTCTTGAACCTAGAATCATACAACAATGCCCAATCTCCTTCACAGAAGACTTTCTTCTTTATGAACCGATCATGCCACCTAGATCGCTACTATTGAATTAATTCTATTTGATTATAGATGATGCGCATTTTTCATCGAGTTAATTTAACTGGTTCAATCTGCTCCTCTGAGCTTCTATTAAATCTAAGTTTTCCTCTATAGCTATATTTAAAGTTCTGATCTCAAACTCAATGGGAAAGACATCGTTCTTACCATACACCAAGTCATAGGGGGAGAAGCCCGTAGTATTGCACCAAGTAGTGCAATATGCCCAAAGTGCTTCTGGAAGTCTGTCATCCTAGTCTCTACAATGGATTCTGACTGTTTTTGTGAGAATAGCTTCAATCACTTTGTTGGTACTTTCCACTTGGCCATTGTCCTATGGATGATAAGGTGAATTTATTATGTGCTGAATATGATACTTTTGTAACAAAACTTCCAATTTGTGTGACACAAAATTTGGTCCTCCATCTATGATTATTTCCTTGGGTACTCCAAAACAAGTGAACATTTCTCCGTACAGGGAATCTATTATAGCCTGGTCATTGGATTTCACCAAAGCTACAACCTCCATCCATTTTGTCATATAATCGGTGAAAACTAAGATGTAAAATTTCTTCTTCGAGGGAGGGTTGATAGGCCCAATGAAATCCAAGGACCATCTCTCAAAGGGTTCAATCACCAGCTGTGGTTGAAGGGCCATCTTGTCCAATATGTTAGGTTGGCCCATCCTCTGACAACTATCACAAGGTTGTACATAATTCCTCGCATCCTTGAAAAATTTTGGCCAGTAATATCCCATTGATAATACATTATGACTTGTTCATTTGTCAGCAAAGTGTCCCCCACAAGGCTCATCGTGACAAGCCTTCAAGATACATAAAATTTCATCCTCTCTTACAGATCTACTGATTTCAAGATCAGGACATTTGTAGAAAATATGACCATGTATCCAGCAGTACCTGGCACTTTGTTGGATGATATTCCTTCTCTCTCTCTTTGACAGATGTGTCGAAAGCTTTCCTATAGCCAAATAGTTAGCAACATCTACGTACCAGGGGGAATGAGATGATACTGCAAACAAATGTTTATGTGGAAAAGAATCTTCAACTGGCATGCTGTCATCACTGTTAGTAAAATGAGATAAAATTAGCAACAACATTTTCCTTTCCAGGTATGTCAGTGATCGTAATGTCAAACTCCTATAATATTAACAGCCATCTAGTTATCCTAACATTTCTAACAAGTTTGTTCATTAAATACTTGATGGCTGAATGGTAAGTGTGCACAAAAGTGGGGTATCCAGTGATGTAGTGTCTGAATTTATTCATGGAATAGACAATGGCTAAAAATTCCTTTTCTATAACAATGTAATTGAGTTTAGCAGGGGTCAAGTTTTTACTGATATAGTAAATTGCATATGGGGCTTGACCATCTTGTTGTCCCAACACTGCTCCAATGGCAGTGTCAGAGGAATCATAAGAAATATGGAAAGGAATAGCCCAATTGGTTTCCCTTAATATAGGAGTTGTGGATAGCCTCTTCTTAAGTTCAATGAACATTGTTTGGCATGCATCATTCCAAATGAATTGTACATCCTTCATCAACAAAGTAAATAAAGGAGAAGCTAGTTTGGAAAAATTTTCTATGAATATTCTATAATAACCAGCATACCCTGAGAATCTATGTACCTCTTTCTGTGTTCTAGGAGTGGATATGTTTTCAATTACCCTGATTTTGGATGGATCTAGCTGGATACCATCAGCAGAGATGAAGTTCCCTAAAACCACACCCTTTCTCATCATCATATGGCACTTTTTAGTTCTCAAAGATAGCGAGGTTTTCTCATGGTGTGTTAAAACCTTCTTTAAGTTTTTCAATTCCTCTTCAAAAGCATTGCCATATGGGGTAAAGTAACCTATGAAAATCTCCATACTATCATTGATCACCTCTGGAAATATGCCAATCACAGCTCTCTAAAAGGTGGCAGGTGCATTACACAAACTGAAGGGAAGCACCCTGTATGCAAAGGTACCCCAGGGATAGGTGAAAGTGGTCTTATCTTGGTCTTCGAGAGCGATATGTATTTGGTTATACCCACTAAACCCATCCAAAAAGGAAAATAATTTCTTCCCGGAAAAGGTATCAAGTACCTAATCAATGAAAGGTAAGGGAAAGTGGTATTTTTGCGTTTCTTGTTTAATTCCCTATAATCCACGCAGACTCTCCATTTCCCATTATTATTTGGCACTATCATGAGTGGAGAAACCCACTCACTATTTGAGATTGTATATATAAACCCTACTTCCAAGAGCTTTTGAATTTCATCTTTCACCATGTCTCTAAGGTTGGGGTTCATCCTTCGTTGGTTGGCACATAGGTTGGGAGTCAATTTTAATGTAAATGTGGTGGGTGCATAGATTAGAAGTGATACCATTCATATCTATGTACTCCCAAGCGAATTCTCCATTGTGTTGTTTCAGAAGTGTGACCAGACGTTCTAGCTCATCAGGGGTGAGGTTTAGATTGATATTCAATTTTTTTCTTGGCTCTATCTCAACTGGAATACTTTTTGAATTCTTGAGTATTGGAATTATACTAATGTCACTGACTAAAGTCTCCTCTGTAAGGTTTTCTTGTTTTTCTTCATCTAGGGTATTATCAAGGATATGGTAAACATGTTTATTGACAGATGTAGGCTCACTGATGAAACTATTGATAGCATCATCCTCTGTTTCATCTTTGAAGGTTAAGTCTTTCCCTATCGTTAATAGAGATTGAACACTGTCTTCCTCCTCTAGCTCCATCCATAGTGGAGTTTCAGCTTCTAAGCTAGGTTGAGCTGGAGGGTATAAGGTAAGAATTTTTGTCTTGGTCCCATATGAAATGGTCATAAAACCTGACCGACAGCTGATGTAATCATATGCTGTGGCTAACCAAGGTCTTCCCAGGATCAATGGGTGTCCCCCTAGTTGTGAATTTGGCTGTAACACCAAGAAGTTTGCAGGGTACTCCCATGAATCTACTGAGAAAATGTGGTCATCCAAGATTTCCTCGAGTTTGATGGTGGATTTTTCAGCGAGTTCTAAAATGGTAGGGGTTGGACAAAGGTTGGTGAGACCAGGTTTTCATACAGTTTCTATGGTCATAACGTTCATGGCTGCCCCTAAATCCACCAAAATGTTCGGTATCTAAGTGTCCCCAATCTGTACTGTGACAGTGGGGTTCCCAGGATCATCATTAGAGGAATTTTGGGGTCTAAAATGGGCCTCCTAAGGAAAATAATAACATAATAGTTAAAATAATAAAATAATAGTTAAAATAATAAAATAATATTGATTAATTTTGGAGGAAGAAAGAAAAAACCTACATTTTGTGTTCGTATTTTCGACATATCTCACTTTGTTTTTACTCAAATTTCGATCGGGAGAGCTCGTTGGATGCGGAATTTGATTCCGCATCCAACGAGTACCCACATTGTATACTTTTGACAGACCCCGCTACCCCAAAAACAAGAAATACCTGAAAAAATGTGATGATCACATCATCATCACGTTTTTTCAGGTATTTCTTGTTTTTGGGGTAGCGGGGTCCATCAAAAGTATGCAATCTGGGTACTCGTTGGATGCGGAATTTGATTCCACATCCAACGAGCTCTCCCGATCGAAATTTGAGTAAAAACACAATGAGATATGTCAAAAATATGAACAAAAAAAATAGTTTTTTTTAATGACAAATATGTCAATTCAACCATTATGGTTGACTTATCTTATTGAAATTCTATTGGTTCTTGAATTCCAACTCACAAAAGCTTATTTTGGCATGTTTTCTTATAAGGCCCGTTTTAGACCCCAAATTTCCTCTAATGCGTATTTAGCTAAGAGGGTCTTCCCCATTATCAGTTCAGAAAGTTTTCCTAGAACATGGACAGAGGGAGGATCCCTAAGTTTTTTTCTTGGTTTTCTTACACAAATATCCCAGACTGTCTTAGCATAGATAGACACATCATGGAGGGCTTGCAGCAGTGTAATTTTGACATATAAGTTTTTAAATTCTCCCAGGAGGTTAAACTGAGGTTGTTCCACTTTTTTTTGTAGTGTCAGTCATTCACGATATGGAAGTTCTCTAATTAGTTGTGTAGGTTGTGTTTTGATAACTACTTCTCCTTGTGTTGTAGCTGGTGTCTCGGTAGGAATTTCAACATCCTCAATAATGGGGATTGTTGTGTTGGATGGGTATTGTTGATTCATCCTTACTTCAGTCACTGAGGATGGAACATCTTCAATGACTAAAGGATCCACTACTCTCCCTGATCATAAGCGTTTGTCATTACAGGGAACTGGAGTGATGGAGTAAGCTGGCATGTTGCTAGTCTCAAACTAGTGGACTACTTTATTGTTTGGGTTGGGGTTAGGTTAGGTAGGAATATGCAGTCATATAGGCATGTTCATTGGTGCATCGTTGTTCTAGCACTGCAGCTATGGCTGCTGGTACAGTTGGTGAGGATAATTCTGAGGAGGGTATTGTTGGTGAGAAAATTGTTGATGGGGAACTGTTGGTGAGGAGGTTGGTTATGAGGAAATTGATTTCTTGGATGAGAGTTCCTCCACCCAGGATACCAAGAAGTATGTTGATTTAGTGATTGTGTCCAAGGTGACCAAGAGTTGAAATTATGCATAGAAGGCTGAGATGGATGCCATTGATGGTTAGAATAGTGTGAAGGAAATTGTGTATTCATATGATTCATATTATTCATGTTATTCCAAAAGGGAAATGAATTTGGATTCATACCTTGGTTCTGAGGCTGCCAAGGCTTCTTCTGGGCAATGAAGTAAGATGGTTCCACATTGGAAATTGATTCCTACAGGAGTTCCTTCACTTGGGGTAGTGAGGGACACTGCTTTGTATCATGGTTCAATTCACAGAGTTGGCACACTTCCACCTTGTCAAGTGGACATTCCTTCAGGGGGTGCTTCTTCTTAAATCTAGGGTAGAATACACCAAGTGTTAAATATACTACTGCTTGCTTCTACTTCTCTCTTAGGACATCTAATTCAAAGGAGATGGAACTCATCATCTATGTTTTGAAGTTCTCGAGAAGGTTTCCTATTTTTGCTCGGGTGGCTCCTCCATCGAATGACTTCTGTGTTCTATCGAAGACATCCCATTCCAGTTTGTCCCATTTGTTGGTTCTGGGAGATCCTCTAGAATACCTTCTACATAATTCAACAATCTTTTCAAAGGGTTCCTTTGAGATATCCCCCTTTCCCAGTAGGTTCAACATGCCTAGGAAATCTTCTCTAATCCCATGAAGTAGGATAATCTTGAACACATATAGCCCCATAGTAGTCTATCCCACCCTCTCTACATTGTGTAGAAGCCTCTCAATGAAATATTCCAGACTCTCTTCATCCTTCTGTACCATCTTGAACAACTAATATTCCAGACTCTCTTCGTCCTTTAGTGTTATAGTACTCTTGGTATTTTTCAAGGAACACCTACTTCATTTGATCCTAGGCAGTGAAAGTCTCACCACCCAGGCTCATAAACCAATGTAGATCACTATCCTTCAAAGTAGCAGGGAAAATGTTTAACTTCTACTCACTAGAAGTGTAGTCATAGCTACGACAGAGGATGTCAAAATCGAAGAGGAACTCATTCAAATCCTATGTGGCCTTCCCATGAAAACATGGTAATACTGATGGTGATATGTTTTTCATGGGGGCTTGTCCAGCTGGCTATCGAATGGGGAACTAGAGTGTGGAAATTGTCCCCTGATGTGGGGGGTCACCATCATTGTGATGTTTTTCCCCCACCACTTCCTCATGATCTTTAGGTTCACATCTGTTGTTCATGTTTTCCTTTTCTCTCTCCTATCTTTTCCTTCTATGATCTTCCCACTTCTAATGAAGCTGTGTCCACTCCTCCTTTTTTAACGTCTTCTTGTCAATGTGGTAAACCACCTCTCAGTCACCTTCTCCCATAGCATTGATTCCATCTTCGTCTGCAAGGACACCTCATGGTGTCACAGGTCCTGATGTATTATCCACTATGGAAACTAATGTTTCCACTCTAGGGGTAACCAGGATTCTTCTAATAGATGATCCCTGATGGTGATTTCCAGTAGAAGAGTTGGATCTGTAAACCAAATCGTCAATGAATGTACTTCTTCCCAACGCTGGGTTGCTACCATGACCTTGACCACCTGCAAAATTAGTATTCTGGGGAGTTCTGGGGGTTTTGGGAATTTCATGTTGTACTCTCGTATTCATACAACCCAAAACATGCAATATTAGAAATTAAACAAAAATGAACAGATGCAACTAATATGGTGTCTAACAATTATCTTCCTTGGAAACGACGCTAAAATCTTGGTCACTCTATTTTCTAGTTAGTTACAACTAACATGCAGAATGCTCAATATAAATTGTGAACCAAGGGAAATCTTTTTATTTCAAAGATAATTCACACTCTCTGTGCATAAACACTAAGTAGCTGATTAATTGAATGAAGGATTAATTATCCTACCTATCTGCTCAGTCAAACTCCTCTCATGATTAAACTGATCTAAATTACCTACTTAAGAATTTCAGAATTGCAATTACATTCCTACAACTTAAATCCAATAACTAATGATTCTATAAATAAATAACTAGATTAATTTTGGAGGAAGTTAAATCCTAACATTACCAGACTAGATGCAGATCCATCATCGCTAGTTTAATTCCATTGATCTAGGAATCGGAAAGAACAAGAATTGAACCAAACAATTCTAAGCTATAATCTAACTGAATTAGCAAACTTGAGAAAGACAATTAATTAAAAGGAACTATAGACGAGCTTGATTGTTACAATGAAAAAACACTTGCAAAATGGAAACTAACCTACATAGTTGACTGTCACACCACACTGGTGCAACTTAAGAGAAATGTAGATATTGATTATCAAAGAAAGAAAAACGATTAACCATTACTATTGCAGCTACTGTAAATAATGCATCTACTATAACTTCCACACCACACAATGAAATAATCAAAACATCTAATTAACTCATCAATCTATGTGGGAAGGCGGGCCCAGCATTTGAACAGAGATGCCGAAACTAAAAAATATTAAAACACAAAAGTCTGAAGAATCATGCTTCTTATATTAGAATGGTAAAATTAAAGTACAGTTCTCTGTCATAGCTTACACAGTATAATCCAATATCAACCAACCCTTGGCTCAAAATGTTTCCCAATATTTATACATGATAAATCATAACCTTCACCCATTGATATCGGGCAGCCATGAAGATCTACGATCTTCAGGCTGCCCTGCTACAATGAGTTGTACAACTGTGAGTGGAATTGAATGTGAGAAAAGAATATAGGGAATCCTATTGCGTGAGCCATTAGTGAATAAACAGAACCAATTTAAGGAATACCCTGTATGTTGCAGCTAAACCTTAAGCAATGGTGCGCTGTCGCAGCTGACTCTATTGCAGCTGAGCATGTTGCATAAATACATGGAATGATGGCCTATGTTTGCTTCTAGCATGTGGGGATGTGACTAGCAAGTGACAACTGGCATCTAAATCTTAGCTTCCCTTCAAACCACTTGAGCTGCTACACCTGTACTTCTCAAAGCTTGAACTATCTTTATGAAATCACGATGTATTAGTATAATTCAAGAGAGAGAGCTCTGATCATAACAATAATAGGAATTAATAAGATAAAAAAATAATTAACCATACCTATACATATGCAAGGCTCAATGTGAGAAAATAACATATGTCTGGTGCATAGAATGGAGTAGGACAAGGCAAAAAGGGTATAATAGGTGTGGTAAAAAAGGGGCATTTCAAGACCCAACACATTTCATTTTTTGTCAATGTTGCAAACTGTTGGGTGAATTTCTATTACCACCATCAAATAATTTACCACGCACATGTTGAGAGGTATTCTTGATTATGAAAGAAATTGGAATGGACTATTAAGCTATTGATGCATGTCCTAAGGATCATATTATATATTATGGACAATATGCATCAGAAAACAAATTCTCACAATGTGAATTAGTATATATCAAACCGATCAAGTAACAAAAAAGGTGCCTTGCAAAGTTCTTCATTATATTCCCATAATTCAACGTTTCCAATGGCTATTCAGGTACCAAAGTATAGCACATTTTATGGATTACCATGCAAAGAACATAAGTGAAGATGGTGTTCTTTTCATTCCTGCAGATGGTTCTACATTGAATAACATTGAATAAAAATGGCCAATTTTTAAAGATGAACCTCGTCATTGGAAGCTGATGGTTTCAATCCATTTGGAGAGATTCTTTCTACTTACTCAGTGTGGCATGATTTTTTCATAAACAATAGAATTCCTCCTTGGATTTTGATTGTAATGTTCCAAGTCTGTTGTACAGACCTGAAACTCTAATTCTGTAATTTTTTTCTTAAATATTTCTGAAGTTTAAGGGGTCCACACAGAGCCTTCTCGGATTGGCAAAACAATGGTTTCTTCAGGAAGATTTTGCAGAGGAAAAGAGTGATCAGTGAGCAGTAACCAAAGGGATTTCAGACATTGAATTTCCTCTCCCCTAACAAATTTATATCTAGTGCCATTTAGGTTTCAAAATCTGCACCGGAAACCTACTACCACGCTTCTAGGCAGCCAAACCGTGCAACTAAGGAGAGTAGTTCTGCCTGCTTCAACCAGAGGCTTCAAAATACTTAAAGAGGTTTGTAACAGCCTTAATTTATTATATAAAAGTTTTTTAGATATTTTACTTAAGTTCTGGAAGGTTATAGCTGTCTTGAGTGAATTTGGGGATTTTTGGCTATTTTGGTCAAGAGAGAACCTGCGCAGAGGAGGATGCAAAAGGGTGGTACAACCCAAAAAAAAAATTATGGAGATTTATATGGGAAGGAGGTTCTGTTACTGATCTATAGAAACTTACAGAGCTCAATTTACATTAACAGAACCTATTTTGCATCAATTTCAGTAAAACTAGTTATTAGAAACTAGTAATCTAGCTAGGGTCTTAAAAGAACTATTAAATCATCTTAAATCAAATTTTGTGAAACTTTAGATTTATAACAGAGATAATTATGAACTCTCTGAACATGAATATTTATTTGAATCCCTTCCCCACCATGAAATATTCATTACAACACACATATTCACTCAATTCCCCCATACACTGATAAAATAGAGTCTTTTAATGGAACTGAGATAATATCCTTCAGGGTCTGAGACATATCGACCTGATAAATGTAATGTTCAGAAAATTATGACACTACAGAACAGAAATTACAGTATTTACTGACCATTACAAATATGCTTCCAAAATTAAGGGGCAGGAGGCCCGAATCTTGACCAGCAAGGGGCTGTGAGCATAGGTGAAGCATGGGCTTCACTGGAGCTCTACCTGAAATTGATGGAGGCTGTAATAAATTCTGGAATAAGATTCAATGGCTGACATTAGAGCTCCATAAACCTTCAATAGATAGAAAGGGAGATGGAAGAGAAGGGAGGATGGATTTGGGGATCATCACCCAATGGTCTGAGGCACAACACTCAGAAAGTATGCTCACATAGCATAACCACAATGTCAAATCATCAAAACTGAATAAATGGGGTCGAATTCACCTTTAATAGAGTCTTGAGTGACCTTATTAGTAGGTGAGGATCCAAGGTGACCTGTGAGAGCAAGTCAACCCTCAACAAACCCTAACCCTAGCCACACAGGCGCCTCCTTTGGAGAATTTAGCAAGTAGGACCATGTGGAATTATTTCTAAGTTCAATTCCTCCTTCATAATTAGAAACTGTGCCCTCTCTAATTCAAAAGTTTCTTCTTTTGAGTTATGACACCTTTTTTGCTTTTCCAGACTCCTAAGGAAACTGTTCTTTCCTTTGAAAACTTTGCTGCTTTTCTCTGACTGCTTTTTTGAGTTCCATAAGAGGAAACTGTGCCCTCCTTTTAAAAACTTGCCTGCTTTATCCCTGACTTCTTTTTTATCTGCTTTTTGGTACTTTCCTCTTTGTTTCCTATGACAGCTTTTGTCATAGTGTTTCCTCTTTCCTTCCTTGGCTAGTAGACTTGCCCAATGCGCCCCACCTGACTAGGAAACTTATTTACACCTCATTAATTAGCAATAATAATTAAAATGGAAAATAAAACTTAGATACATGCCTTAATTAATTAATTATTACAAAATTTCCCTAGGGAGCATGATTAATGTCAAATTGAGCCCCTCCTAGGAGTCCAGTATGGTCAACACTTTAATGGCCACTTTAAGGGGACATGACAGTCCTCCCCTCCCAAATCTGCTTGTCCTTAAGCAGAAGCATCACAAAGTGCTGCAGATTTGTCCACCATGTTTTTGCTGCACCACTCTGATCATAGTCATTTCTTTGATGCCACTTCCTTTAGCAAAATTGCCAACCCAGTTAAAGTAACTGAGTAGAATTCTTGGATCCCACTGCCTGCTCTGTAAGGACCCAAATTTTTCTGCCCTCTTTTGAACTTTGTAATTCCTAAGAATTCCTGGATCCCATGGTTTTATCTGCCTCCTTCCACCCATCAATAAAAACAACAAAATTTTATCATTGTAGAGGAGAAAAATGAGGTTATGAAAATCATACCACCATACTGGGAGCTCATCTCTCCCCATGCCAAACTGAACATTTTTTAAACTCTCCCACCAAACATGGAATTCCTCATCTGCTATCTTTGTTCTGGTGCAAGACCTCAACATTATGCTACTTGTTCCACCAAACTGACTCAAGTGGAACTTCCATTCATAGCCATGCATGATGAAGACATCAAATAGATGCCTCTGATGTTTCATGTACACATAGAAAGGTAATGGTGAAATTTTCATACCACATGGCTGAACCATTAAGTCATTAATGAAATATGTGGGAGCCTCCTGCTCCTCATGTGGCATCAATAGGAAAAATCCCTTCACCCAATTTTCATCCCTATGTGTGCCTGTTGAACTAGAAGTGTGGACTGATTTATAGTAAAAAAAACCTCTGCAAAATGTGCCCACCAAAGGTGTGGATGCATCAAAACCATCATGGGCTGGTCCAACACAAGGTATCTCTTCTGACTCTTCACTAAAAATAGGACTCCTTCCATGAGAAAATTCATCCTTACTCGGGAAATGGGCATGTGCTTGGAACTCATCATTTGCATCCCAAAATTCCTTAAGTACAAAGAATTTAGAATACACCTCATGTGCATGTGTATGGTAGGTATCCAATGGCTGAAAATTAAGTCTTTTTATCTTCCCACATGTCATGACAATGCCATTCACACCAAATAACTAATTGCAGAAATTAAAATCTTTACCTCCCACATCCTTTATTCCCAATGTGTCTCTATCCACCCAATCAATTGATGAACAAGGAATTTTGTTTTCTGATCGATATGGTATGTGATCAGCCACCTCCTCTGGATCATATTCTACCATCCATAAGGATTTGTCAGAATGTATCTCTTCCCAAGCATATGTGTTAGACAACCCTTCACTGGTGCAAGAAATTCTAGTATATCTTTTATCCTCTATTTCTGTGATAATTTTAGTTACCCAATCCCTAAATAGATGATCATCTTTTCTTGTTGATTCACTTGGAATGTCCTCAGCCATATTTATCATAGCTAAGAACTCCTTTATTCCCTTCTGCATACCAACAGGTGCTTGGCCAAAATAATCTTCATCGGGGCTCTTTACAAACACCTGCAAATCTGCTCCTCCCTCATGGTTGTCCTCCACATGAGGTCCCTCAACTATACCCAAAACATTTTCTTCCATGAAACATGAAAGGTGTGACATTTTCAAATCATTTCGAAGTTGACAGATCTGCAACTTTGACTCTCTAAGGGATATCTATGTGCTCTTCAATAAGTCAATAGTGATCTCTAACTTATTGGTGAGCCTTTCTAGTTCTTCTTCTTCCTTCTTGACTACAGAGTGATACATTTCAGTCATTGTGAGGAGATGGTCTCTGTCAGACAGTAGGTTCATATAGCTCTCCTTCATCTTCTCCATTCCTTCTTTCAGTGCTATGCACTCCTCCAGTAAGGCTTCTCCTTCCATTTCTCCTCTAGAAGCTTTCCAACAACATCTAGCCACCAAGGCATTGATGTCAACAAGGTTTTTCAAGGCTGCCTTAAGCTTTTCTCTGTCCTCCTTAAGTGGTCCACTCAAAATATGTGGCTCACAAAGAAGATCCTAGACCAAGGTTTCTTCCTCTAATAGCTGACATATAATACTACTTTTCTTGTGGCATGGATCCACAACACAAAACTCATTCTCATCAAACAAGTCAGCCTTTGAATTTTCTGCAAAATCACTTCCATGGTGTGAAGTAGAGGGTATCTCTGAAGGCTGGAATGACATGTGATATTTACAAGAATCAGAAAGAATATCATGCCTTGGCATTTTAGCTTCATCATGCTGCAAGAAAGTCCAAAATTCTGAATTGTGCTCATCTCTCTGCATTAGATTTTTCTCCTTCAACTTTACTAGTTCACACCCGACTGGTTGGGGCTTGTCTTCCACTTCATTGGGAAGTTCCGATGATGTATTTTCCTTCCCCCATGCATCATATAGTTGTGGGTGTACATGGCTGATACAAAAATCAGACATGTTACTGTCCATGTTTTTTACCTTATCATCTTTTTGAAGGGATACTAAGGTGGCCTGCTCCTCCACCAATTTTCCTGGTTCACACCTAAGCGGTGTGGCCTTGCTTTATTCTTCACTCCATGGCTTAGGATGCAACTGTAAATCTGATTTTTGTATCACTTTTGGATCTGATCCAAAATATGTCTCACCACCCATACATTTACGAAAACCTTGAGCAGTGATCTGTAGATCACACACCCAAAAACTTGAAGTGCCTTCATCTTCAACTCCTTCACCTATGCAACCACCTTGTGCTGATTTACACTTCACCTCATGGATATTTTCTTTTCCTTGATCACTTGAATAAATAAGTGAATCATGTCCTTTTTCTAGGATTGAGAATGGATTTGGGAACTTTTCCTCCTCCTCATCCTTCCCATCCAGATGGTTTGGACCAATCAACCCTTCTTCTTTTTCCTCATCAATACTTCCATTAGAAGAACTACATGTTTCTTCCTCTGGAAAGTTTATGACCTTGTCCTTTGAAGGGTGGTTTTTCAGTGGCTCTTTCTTTTCCAAGCAAGTTGATGAAAATTCATTCTCTAGAATAGTACTCCTGTCACCACTTTTGGAATATCTACTAAAATTAAACCCAAACAATATCATAATACTTGGACCAACATATGTCTTTGATGCATCTTCTCTTTTGGACTTTCTTTCTTCTTCCTTACTCACATAGTTGGAACAACTAGGTTCCTCTACGGATGAGTTGCTGGCATTGAAATAATTCTCATCCACATCCTTGGGATCAAATCCAAATCTTAAATAAAAATAATCTTTGAAAGGAATAAATTTACAAATATTTTCCCCCAATGCAAGATACTCTTTGTAGTGCTAGGGCAAGTTTTCACTTGCATCTATCATCTTTGCTAAATCCTTCTAGGATTAGCCATTGATGGTTCAACCATTCTGTATTCATACTCCTCATTTTCACAAAATTAAACATCATGGTTTCTTGACATTTGCAATCCATCATTAACATAGCTCACCTCTTCTGCTTCAATCACTGGTAGCAACCTCATGGTTGCAATTTTGACTTACTGATTTGCAATGTTAATCAACAGAGAGAATTCTTTCCACAGGAGTGGAGGAAATTGCTATGACACCACTGTAATGTTCCAATTCTGGTGTATAGACCTGAAACTCTAATTCTGTAATTTTTTTCGTAAATATTTCTGAAGTTTAAGGGGTCCACACATAGCCTTCTCGGATTGGCAAAACAATGGTTTCTTCAGGAAGATTTTGCAGGGGACAAGAGTGATCAGAGAGAAGTAAGAAAAGGGATGTAAGACATTGAATTTAATCTCCCCTAACACATTTAGATCTGGTTCCATTTAGGTTTCATAATCCGCACCGCGAAAACCTACTACCACGCTTCTGGGCAGCGAAACCGTGCAACTAAGGAGAGTAGTTCTGCCTGCTTCAAATAGAGGCTTAAGAATAATTACAGAGGTTTGTAACAGCCTTAATTTATTATATAAAAGGTATTTATATATTTTAATTAAGTTCTGGAATGTTATAGGTGTTTTGGGTGAATTTGGGGATTTTTGGCTATTTTGGTCAAGAGAGAACCTGCGCAGAGGAGGATGCAAAAGGGTGGTAAAAAACAAAACAAAAAATAATTCTAGAGATTTATATGGGAATCAGGGTCTTTTACTGATATATATAAATTTACAGAGCTCAATTTGGGTTAACAGAACCTATTTTGCATCAATTTCAGTAAAACTAGTTATTAGAAACTAGTAATCTAGCTAGGGTCTTAAAAGAACTATTGAATCATCTTAAATAAAATTTTGTAAAACTTGAGATTTATAAAAGAGATAATTATGAACTCTTTGAACATGAATATTTATTTGAATCCCTTCCCCATCATGAAATATTCATTACAACACACATATTCACTCAATTCCCCCATACATTGATAAAATAGAGTCTTTTAATGGAACTGATATAATATCCTTCAAGGTCTGAGACATATCGACCTGATAAATGTAATTTTTATAAACTTATGGAACTACAGAATATAAATTACAGTATTGACTGACCATTACAAATATGCTTCCAAAATTAAGGGGCAGGAGGCCCGAATCTTGACCAGCAAGGGGCTGTGAGCATAGGTGAAGCATGGGATTCACTGGAGCTCGACCTGAACTTGATGGAGGCTGTAATAAATTCTGGAATAATATTCAATGGATGACATTAGCGCTCCATAAACCTTCAATATATAGAAAGGGAGATGGAAGAGAAGGGAGGAGGGATTTGGGGATCATCACCCAATGGTCTGAGGCACAACACTCAGAAAGTATGCTCACATAGCATAACCAAAATGTCAAATCATAAAAACTGAATAAATGGGGTCGAATTCACCTTTAATAGAGTGTTGAGTGACCTTCTTAGCAGGTGAGGATCCAAGGTGACCTGTGAGAGCAAGTCAACCCTCAACAAACCCTAACCCTAGCCACATAGGCGCTTCCTTTGGGGAATTTAGCAAGTAGGACCATGTGGAATTATTTCTAAGTTCAATTACTCCTTAATAATTAGAAACTGTGCCCTCTCTAAGTCAAAAGTTACTTCTTTTGAGTTATGACACCTTTTTTGCTTTTCCAGACTCCTACGGAAACTATTCTTTCCTTTGAAAACTTTCCTACTTTTCTCTGAATGCTTTTCTGAGTTCCATAAGAGGAAACTACACCCTCCTTTTAAAAACTTGCCTGCTTTATCCCTGACTGCTTTTTTATCTGCTTTTTGGTACTTTCCTCTTTGTTTCCTATGACATCTTTTGTCATAGTGTTTCCTCTTTTCTTCCTTGGCTAGTAGACTTGCCCAATGCGCCCCACCTGACTAGGTAGCTTATTTACACCTCATTAATTAGCAATAATAATTAAAATGGAAAATAAAACTTATATACATGCCTTAATTAATTATTACAAAATTTCCCTAGGGAGCATGATTAATGTCAAATTGAGCCCCTCCTAGGAGTCCAGTATGGTCAACACTTTAATGGCCACTTTGAGGGGACACGACATCGATAAAGAGAGAGCACACAATGTTGGCAATGATTATTCCAAGTATTTTTTTGAAAGTAATTATATTATTTCATTTATTTGTTTCATTTCTACATGAGAACACCTTTTATAAATTAGGAAAGATAAGTGAATAACATTGTATATTGTTGAATAAATTAGGTAAGTACCAAGTTAAAGATATGAATGTATATATTGAGCCTCTTATTGATGAGCTATCAAAGTTATGGGAAGGAATCACTGTGTATGACATCTCTAGACCAATAGGGAAGAAACAATTTCAGTTCCATGGAATACTTGCATGGACAATTCATGACGCTCCTAGGTTAGCACATTTTTGTGGTATGTAAATTTCTGTTGCACTTTAAAATCTCATCGTTCAAGAAGTATAAGAAAGTAAGTGTTCGATGAGTACAGACACTTCCTCCCTAAGAACCATAGGTATCAAACTACCAAGAAAACAAAATTCAATGGTAAAGAAGAGAATGGGAAGAAACCACAAAGAATAACACCTCACCTATGAAAGTTGGAATATAATAGACACCATCATGGTATGTAAATTTTATTTGCAACATATAAATATGTAATATTATGAATTTAATATTTTTATTGAATTTTCTCTACCATGGGTGTCATGAATTATTGTTAATGTGTTTCCATTTATGTTTAATATTGGTTGTAGTGAAGGCATGAATGGGCTTCCACTAGGAATGAAGAGTTATCCCATACAATTCAGTAGGTTTCCTTACTATGAGCACCTACAAATAGCTTATTTGTTCGATACAATGCATATCGGGAAGAATGTAACAAAAATTATATGGAGAATCTTAGATGGAAAAGATGACAAAGATAAAATTACAAAAAAGTTGTAGTGACATTGCAGAATCCAATCACACATTGCAAAGTGTAATTAATTCCAATGTCAGAGAGGATTACCAAAATATAATTAGTCCCCCATGGTTATTGATAGAACAACAAAGCAATGATATAAAAGAGGTCATTCAGAAAAAAAAAAGGTTTTCGACTGGGTTTTCATCGAACATACAAAATATCTTAACAAAAAAATGGTGATTTTGGTGGTGTTAAAACTCATGACTAACATACATTCATCAAGTTAATTATTTATGTATATAATTTCCATTTAGTACATATTTTTAGTAAATGTGGTCTCTTATTTGTAATTTAAATAAATAATGATCATACCTCCTAGATATCTTTGACGACAACATAAAACCAGTTATACATGATCTTGGTAAATACATGAGGTAAGTAACAATTTATATGCATGAAAATGTTTGTCACTTTGTTGCATAGCTTATTGACATATTGAGTTTTACAGATTGGATCTTTATTATATATGCCTCAATCTTGTTGATCACTATTATTTTCTTGCATCATTTATAGGTGGTTTCATCTAAAGAAATCCATAAAGAAGATATTACGTATTGGAAGAGAGAAATTCCTCGGTCTAATGTGTGAAATGCAGAAGTATTTATCTCCATGATTTTTCAATGAACAAGAACACTATCTCATACACCAAGTTGAGGAGATTGATTTGTGTGGGCCTGTACACACAAGATCAATGTGGATGGTGGAAAGGCATTTGAAGTCATTGAAGTATTTTGTTAGACAAAGAGTACGATCTGAGGGTTCTATTGTGAAGGGATATATGGTATATAAATCCATGGTGTACATTAGCCAGTATCTTCCAAATTTAGCAAAAAATATCAATCTTCCTCACATTTGGCGTGTCAACTCCATCAACAAATTTGAAGGGGAGGTCCTTTTGGGGAGAGGTATAACAAAGAAAGTGAAATGTAATTAGATGGTGTATATTTAATTTATTATACAATTAATTTTTCAATTTCATATATATCTTACTCATATAATTTTTATTATTCCATCAATATTGTAAGGTAAACTTAATTTCTGTTAATGATAGCTAATTTACAATTCTTAATTGTTAATTTTCCATATAGCTGGTCGTGTGTGGGATGTAGTGCATTTATACATTGCAAACAATATTTATTGGATGGAGGAATGGATAGAATGATGTATAGAATTTGATGGTACCTTATCATGTGAAGGGGTGAGTAAATTGATTAAAACAATGCATCATCATCGAGAATAATATCCCGGTGAATTTACAAAAATGGAAAATTGATTTAGCATGTGGTTTAAAAGATAAAAAGGCAAGTATATTTTATGCCCTTATCATTTTTTTCATTGTTTCCCATTATATAAATGTATTTCTTTTCTTTATTTATTCTTATATATTTATTTACTGAGTCGAGCATGATGTAGTTGATACACCACAACGCTATGTGGTACAATGGTCGTAAATTTCACATCAAAAAGTTGGATGACAAGAATAAAAAATTTGATTGTGGGATAACTTCAGTTTTTTAGGTCACTAATGTTTCCTCTAGAAGTGACAAGCATCCAGAAGTATCTGAAAATAGGTACTATGGTTATTTGGAAGATATATTTGAGTGTGAATTTAATTCATTTAAAATAGTTATGTTTGAGTGTAAATGGTACAGGCTACGAATGATTGAACGTGATACTAAAAGAACTATTATTGAGCATGCCAATGGATTTACCATGGTTAATACAAGGGAACTTGAAATGGGTACATAGCCTTATCTTCTTCCAAGTCAATGTGAGTAGGTATTTTACTAAGAGGTGCCAGGTAAATCATGTTGGCCATACATTGTTAGATATGATACAAGAGGAAGACCGGTCTATAGTCCACTAGAGGAAGAATACAATGTCGAAGAATAAGGTTATGTATATTAGGAGCAGTTGGCCACTGCAGATGTGTCAGATGAATAATTTGATCATCCAAATGATGTAGCATATGATTTTGAACTCGGTGATGATATTGAGGATGAATATATAACCAAAAATGACATTCATGATGAATATATAACCAAAAATGACATTTATGATGATGTTGATATGAGCGATCATTTCAATGATAGTGATTCTGGACCAGCTAAAGATACAAATGAAGAATTTGATGATGATGATATTGATGATGAATAATAGAAATAATCATCATCATCATGTTCATACTCATAAGAATAATAGAAACCATCTTCATCATTTCATCCTCATTAGAATATTTGCAACCATCATCATTTTCATCTTTCTGATCATCAATGGTATCATAATCATCATCATCATCATATCATCATCATCATCCTCATTATCATTACTATCTTCATCATCGTCATCATCGACATCATATGCAACCTCATCCTGATCATCAGCCTCATCATCGTCAAATTTATAATCATCATCTTCATCAATGTTATCATCATCATCATCATCACCATCATCATGTTCATCTCCATAATCATCAGCATGTTCATACTCATTAGAATAATCACAACCATAATATTCATCTTTATTATCATCAATGGTATCATAATCATCATCATCATCATCACCACCACCACCACCATCATCATCATCATCTTCATATTTAATATCATCAATGGTATCATCATCATCGTCGTCGTTGTCATCGACATCCTAATCAACACATGTAATCCATATTGTGTAGCTACCCACTCTAAGATCTATTGAATAAGTCTAATTATTTTAGAAAAATGGCTTCTATGTTAGAAAACATTTTAAAAATAATTATAAGACAAGAACAATTTCATGTTTAATTTCCTATTTATCACTTGTAATTAATTGAATTTTACACATTTTCAGGATTTAAAGATTTGTAAGAAATAAATTGTATTGTACAATGAATTCTATATAACCTTATTACTTACCTATGCTTCTGCAAAATCTTCTTGATAGTGGACTTTATTAAGCATCCTCTGTTTGTCAAACTTTGAAATGGTCACCATATTACAGTCAGATGACAAATTGTTTTCAAGAAAGGGTCTATTGACGATGATGTTCTCTATGATGTTCTGTATGATGACGATGATGGTCATAAGGACAATGATCATGATATTCTTGCTAACTATGATGATAATGATAATTTCATTATCATCATCATCATCATCATCATCATCATAATCACTAATGATGATGATGATGTCGATGGTGTTGTTTATGACATTGATGACCACGACGACAATGCCAATTGTGTTGTTTATGACAAAAAAAATAAACATTAAAAAAACAGTAACAATTAAACAAAATAATAAATATAAATAATAATAATAATAATAAAACATTAAAAAAAACAAACAATTAAAACTATCCATCTTAACTAACCCCTGTTGCGACAACACAATTTTACATCTTTCACTTACCTCACCTACGAACTATGCCCGAGGTCGCAGATTAGTTTCCAAGGTTGCAGAGGAGGTTTTTCAGTTACCTTACCCATGAACTAGACTCAAGGTCGCAGAGGAGGTTTTTCACTTACCTCACCCACAAACTAGGCCCAAGGTCGCAAAGGAGGTTCTAAGGTTATTGAGGAGGTTCCAAGGTTGCAGAGGAGGCATCTCTTGTTCTTTCAGCGAACCCCTTTCTTGACACAACTAGAAATATAGGTTGTGAATGCGTAGAAACCCTTAAGCTGCACCAGACATAGATCAATTTCTTGTTTTAATTCTTTTTTATAGTTCAGGTTCTTCCTACAGGACACTTTTTATTGGGTGGGCGTCGGGCTTCAACTCAATTTTAATGGTATCCCATATTTTGGGGTTTTCTATCCTTAAGGATGTACACCCCCTTCATTTCCAAAAGATACATATAGGGGCATTGGCAGATTGAGATCGATACCTGTAAGGAAATTTTAAGGTCAGTAAGGCATCAAGAAAAGCATAGGTTAAGGTAGCCTCCAATATATTATTTTCCCGTAGAGATGTCTTCGGTAAGTCATTTGCTTTCATTTAATCCATTAAATCATTTTCTAGTCAGGTTTGTTTTTATAGATACAGTCAATAAATTGTAGTCAGGTTTTTATTGATAGATAAAGTCAGGGTTTTCTCCTATCTATCCTCCTATAAACCCTGACAGTCAACCCCTCTTATGGATCTATTCAACTCCTCTTTTCTTCCCTAACTGTGAATTTGCGATATCCTTCCCTACTGTGAGGATGAAACTTTTACACATTGTGTAGCATGAATTTTTTTTTGTCCTGTAAAAGTTTTGGCTTCTAATCCTTCTCCAATATTGTGTTATAGCGAAAGTTCTAGAATGACGTAATCCAGTCTTCTAGGGTTTTCAGGCATGAAACCCTAATTTCCATTAGCTGCCATTGTAGCTGTATTTCAGCTGCACAGTGAAAATTCTCTGATTCAAAAACTGTTACTACCAACAGATGCGCCCTAGTGAGGAAATTTATTGTTAGAATAATCAACCGATAGTTACCCATATTTGACATTAATTAATCATTTTTATCTTATTCCTAGATTCCTAGATTCCTCACTATGCTAGTTGGCTTCCACACGCACCTAGAAGTCAACACTTGCTAAAATTGGGCCATGGAGCTCTTTGGAATCACCCTGGAAACATTTTTAGCATGTTTTCTTTTATTCCTGATTTGTAAAAGCGCAGTTCCTCTTTTTCTGAAATCTTCCTTGCTTTACAACAGTTTTAAGGAAAACAGGAAAAGCTAGTCTAGGAGTAACTACCTTGTTTTTTTATCACATCATCATTATTCCTTTTCTTCAAAATAAAGCATGGATCTGATATATTTCCATCACTTATTATCTATCATATCTTATTTATCCAATTCGTGAGCATATTCATAGATTTGGAAATTCTTTCTTGCACCTATGGGGGATTTGACTAGTTTTAGTAAGCCTGCTTTTTTACCAATTCGAATAGCAAAATTATTCTTTCAAATATCTGATTTAATTATATATTTGAGCAGCCTATTACTTCATATGTTATAATGATGTACACTTATTCAATACAGGATTAAGTTATGCTCCAATTTCAGTCTCCTTTTGTGTGAATTTTGCATGTTTGATTAGCAATTTTGTGAGTGTAATTGTTCTATCAATTGGGTTCAATTTACACATGGTATCAAAGCCTTTGTATATTGATTTATATCCTTCCAAATTTTAATTGCATGTTTGACATCACTGATTGGGAGTGCATGCTACTGACTCGAGGGCACAGTTGCTGAGATATGGACCAATCTCAAAGAATCATCTTGAATCCATTCAATTTCTTCGAATGGAAATATGAGATGGATATATTGTTGAGATAAAACTATATCTACAAGGTTATCATGGAAACTAAGGCAGATCCCAATGCAGCTGCAGAGAAAATTAAATGGCACAACATGAGGGATGAGGCCTATGGTATTTTGTGCTTGAGCATTTCAAGAGACCTCTTCTTTCATCTTGATTCATTGACATCACCTAATGATTTTTGGGAGAATATTGAAGAGATTTTTGGACATATAGATGAGATGAGAGGACATCAAATGGAGAATGAATTGATCTCCTTGAGTCCCAATAGCTTCGAATCATTGAAAATTTACTTTTCCAAGTTTAAGGCCCTTGTTTTGTAGCAAAAACAATGTGGGAAGGCGGGCCCAGTATTCAATCCTGAGTATTTAGTATTTTTTTGTCCTTCCATGCCACCAAATTGACAGCTTGAACCTGGAAGATACCTAATATTCCTAATTTCATGGAATCCCTCACCCTGGAGCAAGATACATTGGTAAGGATGGGCACCATCAAACCTTCCAAAGACCAAGATTTGGTTGTTGGAGATTCAAAGGTGGATTCAAAAATCAATAAAAAATATAAAACACCACCTGAGTAAAAGAGAAACAAGTCAAAGTATCAAGAGGAGCCCTCGGTCTCCAAAAGAACTTCCAGAAGAATAAGAACAAAGGAGAAATGAGAAAGTGCGCATACTACAGTAAGGGATATCATCATGAGAGCTCTTTTATGAAAAATAAAATTGACATTTTGACCCAAATCCTAGAGAAGAACAATATCTCCCTTCCTGATTTCTCAAAGAAGAGGGAAGGAGGATCAAATTCAGAAGAAAAGGAGATATTACATGCTTTGGTTTCTTGCACCTCAATCTCACCTAGCTTCATCACTGATTCTGGATCTTCGAGACATATGGTTTAGACAAGGGAGGTATTCTCCTCTCTTGAGATGTCGAAAGGTCCACCAATAGTTTTGGGAGATAACTCTCTGACTAACAGTATGGGGAAGGGTAGGATTTATCTTGACCATGGTAATTTCAATAATGTGTTGTATTTTCTAGGTCTTGCCTCTAATATCTTGTCAATGTATCAGATGACTCACTTTGGGTCTCCAAAGAAAGTCATCTTATCCCACAATGAAGTTAAATCTCAGAGATTTCAAATGGTAAAGTCATAGAAAAAGGTGTTGTGGATCACACTTTGAAGGTATACAATTTTTCCCATTTTCTACCATACTCAAACCCCTCTACTCTTCTCATCCATGCTAATGAAGCAAGCAATATTTGGCATGATATATTTGGCCATCTTAACTATAAGCATCTTTCTGATTTGATTGAAAAAGATATGGTTATAAGGTTCCCAAAGATCAAGTTTTCTAAGGGAGTTTGTCAAGGTTGTATCCTAGGAAAACACCTAGAGAAAAAATATGAGAGAGCTAGTCATGAGAGAACCTATGCACCCCTTTGATTTATCCATAGTGATATTTCTGTTCCATTCCCTCATATTTCCATGAGTCAATCCAAATATGCACTCACCTTCATATATGACTTTTCCAGGTATTGTTTGGTCTACTTCCTAAAGCACAAGTCTGAAGTTTTTGACCTCTTCAAGGTCTTCAGAGCCTTGGCTGAGAACCATTCTGGGAGGAGAGTCAAGATCCTTGGATCTGACAATGGTGGTGATTATTTCAATTCTAAGTTCATCCATTATTGTAAATATGCAGGTATCCATATGCAACATTCTATTCCTTACACACCACAACAAAATGGTGTTGATGACAGAAAGAACAGATCACTCAAGGAGATGGCAACTTGCATGATGGAGGCTAAATATTTTCCACCAAAGTTTTGGGCCGAGGCTATAAAATGTGCATCCTATATCCAGAATAGGGTGCCACATAAGCAACTTGATGGTATCACTCCTTTCCTAGCTTGGAGTGGGAACAAGCCAGATGTGACCCATTTCATAATTTTTGGCTCAAAAGCTTGGGCTAGAATTCAACCTAAAAAGAGGAAGGCTTTGCAACCCCAAAGCCAAGAGTGCATATTTGTTGGGTATTCTGAATATTCAAAAGGGTACAAGATAATTAAATTGAGAACTAACAAATATTTCATTGAAAGAAGTGTTGAGTTCGAAGAAGAGCCTTTAGCAGTAGTTGAAGTTGGAGAGTCCACTTCACCACCACAACCACTGATTGTAAGTGAAGAGACTAATGAGCTTGCTGATTGTGATATGTCTGATAATGATGATTTAATTGCAGATCCTAACAGTCCTACAAGACCAAAATCGGAAGCAAGGACCATTCATGCAGCTGGGGAACTAGCTGGGAATCCTAGTGACACTTGGAGGACTCGATCTCAATTTGAGAGTTCCCTTTGTGTGAAAGATCCACTATTTGCTAAGAAGTGTTATTTTATGGTTGAATATGATCCTCAGACATATTAAGATGCAGCACATGATCCAATATGTCAAACATCCATCAAAGAAGAATTCAGCTTGCTCTAGAAGAACAACACATGGGAACTAGTTGATCTCCCCCCAGGGAGAAAGCTAGTAAAGTGTAAGTGGGTCTTTAAAAATAAGTTTTATACTGATGGTTCACCTTTTAAATGTAAGGAAATATTGGTAGCCAAGGGATAATCTCAAGTACATGGTATTGATTACAATGAGACCTTTGCACCAGTGGCACAGATGGACTCCATAAGGCGCTCTAGCCATTGCAGCTTCAAGGAAATGGGAGGTACATCACATGGATGTGAAGTGTGCCTTTATAAATGGAGATATAAATGAAGAGATTTATATGCAGCAACCAATTTTTTTTTTCTAATCCATCTTTAATATGCAGGTTAAAGAAATCATTTTATGGGCTCAAGCAAGCCCCGAGGGCTTGGTATGCCAAGATTGATGGATTTCTGCTATAATTGAGTTTTGTTCAATGAAAGTATGATCCAAATGTATATTTGAAGCTGATTCATGGTTCTCTAATGATAATATTTTTATATGTGGATGACCTACTGATTACAGGAAGTTCAAAGAAATAGATTGCGTCCTTGAAGGATGCAATGAACCATGCATTTTCCATGACAGATTTGGGATTGTTGAGCCAATTATTGGGTCTCTAAATTTCTCAATACCAACATGGAATCAAAGTTCATCATTCCAAGTATGCTTCAGATCTGCTAAAAAATTTCAGTATGAAATATTGCAATTCAAGCAAGAATCCATTCCTTTCGGGATTTAAGCTTGAGGAAGCAGGTTCTTCTCCTTTGGTAAATAATACACTATATAGGCAGTTGATTGGGTGTTTTATTTATATTAAATATACTCAACCTGAATTATCTTATGCAGTTATTGTGGCTTAAAGATACATGGATAAGCCTCATGAGATCCATTCAGGGAACAAGGACTCATGGGATTTTCTATAAAGCAAAATCTGACCTAGAGCTAGTTGGATTTACTTACAGCGATTGGGCAAGTGAAAACACAGATTGAAAGTATACTTCAGGATATGTGTTCATTCTTGTAGAAGGACCAATCAGCTAGTCAATTAAGAAGCAGAGTATAGAGGAGTTGTGAATGCAGCTACTCAATGTTTGTGGTTGCAGGGGATACTTGGAGAATGTGGTTTCGAAACAGAGTTTTCAATAGTCATCTATTGTGAGAATCAAAGAACCATTTGAATATCCACTGATCCATTTCAAAGACAGAGAACCAAGCACATTGAGATCTATATGCACTATATAAGGGAGCGTGTGCATGATGGTACCATTGCTCTACTCTACTGCGCATCTTCATAGAAATTAGCAGATATATTCACCAAAGTATTATGTGAGAATACCTTTAGTAATCTCAAATCGTTGTTGGGGATTTCTGATCATGTGGTGAAGTATGATTGATAACAATATTTCCAAAATTTTGTTTCCTGTCCATGTTTAAGGGAGGATTTCCCCATTGGGTTTTTGCCTCTTTCCTTGGTTGTATGGACATGTAGTATGTAAAGGGTGACTAAGCCTTATTTCTAGGCCCTATAGTTTTCTGATATTTACTCATAAATTTAGGCTTAAGGGGGGGTGTTATAATAATCAATCCATAGTTACCCATATTTGACATTAATTAATCAATTTTGTCTTATTCCTATATTCCTAGATTCCTCACCATGCTAGTTGGCTTCCACATGCAGCTAGAAGTCAACACTTGCTAAAAATGGGTCATGGAGCGCTTTGGAATCATCCTAGAAACATTTTTAGCATGTCTACTTTTATTCCTGGTTTGTAAAAGTGCAGTTCTATTTTTTCTGAAAATTGCCTTGCTTTATAGCAGTTTTAAGGAAAAAAAGAAAAGCTAGTCTAGGAGTATCTGCCTTGTTTTTTTCCCACATAATCCTCCTTCCTTTCCTCCAAAAAAAAGCATGGATATGATCTATTTCCATCACTTATTTTTTTTCCTATCTTATTTATCCAATTCATGAGAATATTCATAGATTTGGAAAGTCTTTCTTGCACCTATGGGGGATTTGACTAGTATTAGTAAGCCTTCTTTTTGACCAATTCGAATAGAAACCTTATGCTTTCGAATATCTGATGTAATTATATATTTGAGCAGCCTATTACTTCATATTTTTGGATGATTTACACTTATTCAATATAGGATTAAGTTATGCTCCAATTTTAGTCTCCTTTTGTGTGAATTTTTCATGTTTGATTGGCAATTTTGTGAGTGTAATTTTTCTATAGCTTGGGTTCAATTTCCAAATTTATCCCAGCCCTCCTTTCTTGATGATCTGTGGAGAGAACACCTTCAACTAGGAATCCCTAGTTCCCGCAGCTGCACGGTGACTTCTTTCAAAGAGGCTGTGATACCATGTTAGATTTTATTAAGATATGATTAGATTATCTAGGATATTTATATGAAAGAATAAAAAGTACAACAAAATGCATAATATGTAAAATATGCACAAGAAAAAAATATTTTTATCAGGGAAACCATAAAGGATAAAACCCCGCAACTTCTTCATAATAGTAAGATGATCAAAAGCAGTAATAAGAAAAGTTCAGCAACTATCTTTCTCTCCTCCTGTGATTATCTCTCTCTCTCAAACACTTTAGAGAGTGTGTGAGGTGTGTATAAATGAGGGAGAGTACCTCTCTATTTATACCCTTACAAGTCACTGACCAAATATAATACTCAAGCCTACATGTAAACTCACATGGGGCCCACTTCTCGTAGAGAGACCACAATTACATATTACATGATGTTACACTAGGGACTATTTCCCCCACTTACAACAGAGGTTGTACCTCAAGGTCTAGACACAATTTAGACATCCCGTAAAGGGTTAACACACATCCCCAATAGGGGTACAATGACATACAATGATAATATACATCAGAATATCTTCCGAAGTTACAAATACATCAACACTCCCTTTTAACTAGGAAGGTATTCTCTCTCTACATAGTCGTCAACACATCTGGTCAGGTCTTCATTACATCATCATCATCATGGAGTCATAGAGTCTTCATCATAGATGCTGCCATCATCTTCTTATAATTTGATCATCATCCGATACTATCTAACATCAGAAGTTTCTACATTGCCAACCCTTTTTCATGCTAGATGTAGACCTAGTCCTCTACCAGGTCTTCACCTACAGTGCTAGCCCTTTTTCATGCTGGATGTAAACCTAGTCCTCTACCAGGTATTCATATACATCATCTCTGTGAGAAAGCCATCAAGTGCGTACATCCTAGGAATTATTATATGCCTCTTTCAAAACCTTCAATATCTCCTAGGACCGATTATATGCCACTGCAAAACCTGAAGGAGCATCCTAGGACTGATTACATGCCTTGCAATACCTGTGTACGCTAATATTATATCATCATCTTCATATCATCTCATCGTCACACAGAGAACAACCCAGATACATATAACACAAGAATCACATTCACCGACATGGTAGGACAAACCTACTACCATCCAAGAAAAGGATTCCAGCACTTACATCCATCGGCATGGTAGGACACACCAACTACCATTCAAGAAAGGCTCTAGCACTTACATCTAATGGCATGGTAGGACACACCTACTACCATCCGAGAAAGGATACAACACTTACATCCATTGACATGGTAGGACACACCTACTACCATCCAGGAAATGCTTCAACACTCAAATCAACCGGCATGGTAGGACACACCTACTACCATCCGGGGAAAGGCTATGCACTTAGATCCACCAGAATGGTAGGACACACCTACTACCATCTGGGGAAAGGCTCTGCACTTACATCCACTGGCATGGTATGAAAAACCTACTACCATTCGGGGAAAGGATCTATGCTTACATCCAACGACATGGTAGGACACACCTACTACCATCTAGGGAAAGGCTTTGAACTTACATCCACCGTCATAGTAGGACACACCTACTACCATCTGGGGAAAGGATCTGCACTTACATCTAGCCATGGGAGGCCCAGCTTGCCACCATGTAGGAAAGGCTCATGTGTATCTGCATCTTCCAAACTCGTAACTTCCCTTTGGAGGGAACCTCAATCTGAAGAACACCAAGACTTTCTCTGAAGTACTCGAAATTCACTCTGGCCATATATAGCATAGAATCACATCAAGACTGATTACGTCCAAGGATAACCTAGGAGCTTCTCTAGGATTGATTACATCCGAGGACAATCTACAGGACCGATTATGTCTGAGAAACCTACGAGCTTCACCGGGATTTTATGCTTAGAAAACCTATCTCACTGGCTATGCTAGAAATCATCACTCCCTCTTTCGAGAGATATCTATCTGGATCACATACTGGAGCTTCACTGCTCTTCTCAGCATCATACAAAAAATGCAAGTCAGATCAATAAAATCAAATAGTATATTTCAAAATAAACATGCTACCTCACAAATAGTCGAGCAAGTGGAAACATAATTTGCCTCAGTTGTACTTAGTGCCATCCAGGACTACATCCTTCCAAACCAGTAGCCCATACTGTATCTCAAACTAAAGAAGCAACCCAAGGTGCTCTTCTTCTCAGTGGTGCTACCAATCCAAATCAACATAACCATGTAGGTTAGTCTTCGATTCATATCATACTTTAGCCCATACTCAACTGTACCCTTCAGGTACCTCACTGCATGCTTTGCAACTAGGTGAGCATGTCTTGGATCCATGAGGAACTGGCTCAGGTCATTCACAGCAAATCATGTGTCTGGTCTTGTATTCTTCAGGCACATCAATGAATAAATCATCTGACTATACATCATGGCATCAATTGTCTCAGATGAAGCATCACTCAATAGCTTCAGGTTTGATACCATAGGTATGGCCATGGCCTTGCATTCCATCATCCTGAACCTCTTCAGGATCTCCACTACATACTTCCCTTGTCCAAGGAATATTCCATCTATACTCTGCCACACCTCCATGCCTAGAAAGTAGTGCATCATACCCAAGTCCATATTGAATTCAGCAGCAAGTCTCCTTCTTTCATATTTAATGAGTTCCTCTTCTGCCTTCAACCTTGAAGTAAAGGTTTGAATCCTCTTTACTCTCAGTAAATCCTAGAGCCATTAGTAAGTTGTCCATCCTATCGTACCATGTCAAACCTGAGGATCTTCTACAGTCACTCCCTTTGAAGCGAAGCATCGTTCTCCATCTGCCTTTCATACTCTATGTATTGAAGAATTTTGTAATGGAGTGACAAGTAGCTTCCTCTACTACTAATATTCTATCTATCCATCTAGGGTCACTAGATACCAAGATCCTCTATCTTGAACTTTGTTGAAAAGTTCTTCTTGCACCCATCTGTGAGCTTGTCATCCTCTATAGGCTTTCATCTTCAATCTTGAAGCAAAGGTTAATATCTTCATCACTCTATGTGATATTTAATCTCCTTATGTAACTATATGTTCTGTCCCATGGGTTCCTTTTGAGCTCGTACAAGGCCTTCTTTAATTTGTACATGAGTCTGCATATCATGTGTCTCAACTCCCAGTGGCTGCTCTACGTATAATTGAATCGCCATTAGTGCAAATGTATTCTATGCCTTCTCTTTGTGAGAAGCTTCATGCTACAATATTTTCTTGTATCCCACGTTGTTTCCATCTACTGCATGTTGGATCTTGTAGTTCCATGTGGAAGGCACCACAAACTTCCCTTCAGGTCTCGACACCGCATCCTAGACATCATTCTTCTTGAACTGGTACCTTTGATCATAGTCTCCTTCCCTTTCTTCTTGTCTACTTCTTCATAGTTGGAAGGCTCTAGATCAATGATGTCACTCAATAGTGTCACATAAATAGAATGTGTATGAGGCCTCTTTCTTTCTTTGGAAGTATCATCATACTATTTTTCATCTTGGATTATTTCTCATGCCCAATTTGGTCTTCATCTTTCAAGGTGGATATACCGTTCTCTTTATATTCTTCTGAGTCTCTTTCTTTCGCTATGGTGTCTTTGACCCGGGAAGCTCTAGGTTCCTCTTCTAAACCATCGTTACTTGTTCTTTGGCATGATCTACAAGTCAAGTTCATTTTCATGATTAGAAACATATCATAATTTCCAAAACATATTAATAGTGACAAATATATGTCACATAGCCATGTGAATATTTTATCCAATGCTACAACATTCATCCATATCATGTATACATACAATAACTTCTAGATGAATTCTACCATAATGTTATTAAGAGTGTTTACTACTCCTAATATTCCAGAAAAGAGGTTGCAATCTATATAAGTAGTAATGGAATGAAGTACAACATCATTGACTTCTTACCCATCATGTGCAATTCAATAGTATAAATGAAAATACTCAAACATGCATAACAAATCAACTAAATATAAACAAATGCACAACCAAACAATATCATGAAATGAAAATTGAATACTTATCTTTATTTGTTTCGTGAGTAGAATCCTTCTCGAGCCTTCGGCTTCATCATATTCTTCATTCATAATAGCATCATTTCTTATCCAAATGCTAAGATGGATAAGAGGTTCTTCAAGAATTGAGTCCTTCATATTCCTCATCACTTGCGGGATCTTCTTTGAATCATGAGAGTGCGATCTTCAGTTGCTTCTCTTCTCTTATTATGAGTCGAGCTTCTTCTTGTGTTCACTATTCCTAGATTCTATTGAAGGTAATCACTTCCTTCTGGCACACATTCCTCGAATGAATGAATCCCATGATCTTGGGAGGCCATTCAATGTGGTTTCAACAATATATTATTATTAATCAATTTCTTCATCATAGCATTGAACACTTCCTTTTGATGTTTTCAAGGATGACACATGAGGGATGAGACGATCTTTAATAGAATCTGCAATGATTCTCTTGGCTCTAGCCCTAGCCTCATCTCCCTCTGGATCTTAGAACTTTCTTACTAAAATATTGATCTAAGTCAATTTCTTCAAGGATCACGGAGGTCCTATTATTCCATACTTGGAAATTTTCAGCTTCACCAAGCTTGTCATCAACCTGATGTGATTATTCATTTTGAAATGAGAACCTCAAATGTAAATAGAAAAAATTTAGATCTTACTGATTTGAGGTGTCTGTCCTGGTTTTGGAGTTGGTTGATCTAGGGTTTGTAATAGAAACCCTAATTTTCAAAAATTAGAATTTAAAAATTTTGATTGGATAGAAAGATGGGCCTTTTCAAGGTAAGTTGTTCAATGTACTCCTTTTCTGAAAATAGTGGAGGGAATCTCCCAGAACAAGAAGCCCTAGTTTTCCAATTTCTTCTGTAGAAATGACTGATATTGATTCTGTTTTATATCTGAATTTTTGGATCCTTAAAGATTGAAACTTCTTGGTGTGATAGCCGGATAAGTCTTCTTTCAAACCCCATAGCTTAGAGCAGAATTGGATTCTCCAAGTGGTACTTATGCTGAGTTTCCCAAGGTGACTGTTTTGGGGTCTATTCAGTATAGCAAACTTGTATGGATTTCCACGTGTCATTATTTCACACTCTAAGTCTGAAAAACGTACCAAACAAACTAAAGTCCATTCCCTACCTAGATCATCTTGATAAATTTTGTTGGACCTTCCTAGCCTAATATATAGAAAATATCCCTAGGTCACCTGTTTATGATTGTATTCTGGAGGAGGTTGGAATCTTGATTTGGAGGAACCATATCTTCTGAAGTATAGAGAATATGAGGCTAAAACTTGTATACAATGTAAAACAATATTTTTTTTTCTTGTAAACATTTCGTCTTATGAGCCTTCTCCAATATCGCGTTATAGCAAAAAATCTAGAATGACTAAATTCAGTCTTCTAGGGTTTTCAGGCATGAAACCCTAATTTCCATTAGCCGCCATTCACTACTACATTTTGATCCAAAATCCGACGGTGCATGGATTTCTTTTTTTAAACCTACCAAAAATCACAAAGATAATTTTTTTTTTTTTAAATGTGGCCATAAGCATTGCTTAAGCGACGTCTAGTCTCATAAGCGTGGCTTAAGCGACGTCTAGCCTCATAAGTGTCGCTTAAGCGATGGCGCCTTGAGTGGAAACTTCAAATATTTCTTCTATAAATTATGTGTCATGGTATGAAGTTATATTCAAGGATTATGAGCCTTAATAATGAGTATTACAACCTAAATCAGTCCTTTTATCCCAAATTATGGATTTAGAAACAAAATACATTTCATGGGTGTCCAATCCCCAAAATCAAGGCCACATTCCTCTGATAGGATGAGGATTTCTGACATAGGAAAATAATTTTCCCCATGCATGACTTGTAAGTCTTAAAAGAAATGGTTTAGGACTAAATCCATAATGTTTGGAACAAAACCAAGTCTCGAGCCATGCAACCCGTCCCTTTTTCATATTTTCATCATAATCATTCTCATCTTCCAAAACTTTCATATTTAGGGATTATGTCATGGTTAGGGATGCATGCAAATATTTTTCTCCATGAAAATAGAAGTGAGGCTTTGAAACACTATTTTTTAATTTTGACCATTGCTTAAGCCCCAAGACCCATCAATTCTACACCCAATCCTTAAAAATATGCTAATATTCCTCTAATATGTTGAATTTCCCCTCTATAGCTCTTGCAAATATGTAAATACCTACTTTGAACAATATTCCATTAATGGACTTTGAACCAAAATATGAGACCTATGTAGGTAATCTTTCGTACGTGGGGAAGGAATCCATTTTATCCTACTTACAATTGAATTCTTTAAAACACTTCATTAAAAAATCTTTAAAAAACTTCATTATCATTGTTGACATCCACCTTCTCCCATGGCACGATCCATGGAATGTTGGTTGTATTTGCAAGCCCTCTTCGGACCATAATCGACTTGGGTGATTGGGGTTTTCAGAATTAGCACACCTACTCATCGATCCAATGGACTAGGGTTTTCTCACCTACACTTGCCTACTCCTAGATTCGATGGCTTGGGGTTTTTTCACCTATGCCTACCTGCTTGCAGATTTGACAGGGTGGGGTTTCTCCAATGGCTGCACATTATCAATGCAGGGTCTACGATTTTGGTGAATGATGTTGGTGGGGCGTTTATCTAAGCCTGCTCGCAGATTTGACAGGGTGTGGTTTCTCCAACAGCTGCACATTATCAATGCAGGGTCTACGATTCTGGTGAATTATGTTGGTGGGGCGTTTAGCTAAGCGTGGCGTGGAAGGTCAGGTGACCATTAAACATTTCACCAAAGCTCCATGGCATTTTGTTTTTCCATTCTTTGTTTATTTCGTTTTGAACAGTTCTCCATGATCATCCCTATTGGAATGGAGCTCAGCTCGAAACAATCGGCTTCGATTTAGACGATATACGGTATGGCTTTTTTTTTCCTTGTTGTACTCCTTTTTTCTGTAGTAACTGGTTATTGTTGCGTTCATTTCTGTATTGTATTCAATGTTCAACCCCTAAAGTTTAACAAAATATGATTTAATTTAGTATTCGGTTCGATTTCTCTAGTTGGGTATATGAAATCGTAGTCATTACCGGGGTTTAACAGGCGCTGATTGTTGTATGTGGTTTTCAAATTGTATTTAGTTGGGATTGTTGGGACTTATTTTTACAGGATTGTCTGTTTGGGCAGGGTTGGATTATAGGCCGGATATTTGTGAAAAAAGAAAAATATTGAAAAGGTTGTCAGTAACTGAGGGTATTAGGTGGTAGATCATGCGAGAAAACCTATATCTTCCGTAAAATATTATTAGCGAATTTGATCAGGTATCCAATTTTGAAATTCCGGAGCCGTGGTGTCATTCCGAGGTCAGTGGAGTATTAAGCCGTTCGCCATGGTTTGTGCTCTATCTCGCCCTAATGGCTGGTCTCAATGAGGGGCAAGGCTGGGCAAAACAGGTCTCGGAAAGGACAATTGCCCTTCCGACCTCACATCAAAGCCAAATTAAGCCTATGTTATGCCAAATTAACATAAGCCAAATGTTAAGCCTATGTTAAGCCTTAACATAGGCTTAACAGTATTGTTAACAGTACTGTTAAGCCTATGTTAAGCCAAATTATTGTTAACAGTATTGTATAAGCCAAATGTTAAGCCTATGTTAAGCCAAATTAAGCCAAAATCCATTTTTGAGTTGTTCGATTTTTTATTTCATTTATATTTACTATGAAATGGCTGATATCATTATTTTAAATCATGCTTTCAGCTTTCATACATCAGGTGAAAGTTTTTCTCCAGAGATGTCTAATTTATTGCGAAGACTGAGCTTCAATGGAGAAGGTAAGAAGTCTGC
>LPNX010585658.1:495698-600649 GCA_001517045.1 Pseudotsuga menziesii
TTTCCTGTAAAAACATCTTTAGCTTACTCCTTGGTGTGAATGCTGTATATTTGTGTATATGGTTAACATTATTGTATTAGTTTTTGTTTGTTTCTGAATTCTGCTGTATCTATATAACAAATTTGTGTATAGTGTTTTCATATAACAGTAGCATAAAACTCAGTTTTAACTCTAATAAATCATTAAGTTTAAACACCTACTAATCGATAGCACTAGTTACCCTTTTAGGATCCCAGGCTAACAGAGCCTATAAACCTGTCGGGAACGACTACCTGAAACAGCTTGGAACCTGTTCTAAGGATCCCGGACTGGGTCGTTTTCCCCCGTTGCGGGCTGAATCAGAATCGCCCGTCAACAGAACTAAGATAGTTGTTAACATAATTACAAACCCTAGTATAAATTTGTTGTGTCCTGCTATTTAATTATGTGCCATCAGTCAAATAAGACACTGGTTTTACATCCTAAGAGTTAACAAAAAAGATTTCGATGTATGTACAAGATAATTTATTAGATTTGGATCTAGATTTAAATTTTAGCTGTTGAATTGATTTCAAAGATAATTAATGGGTTCTCTGTGAATGTTTCTTCCAGGATTTGTTCAAGAAGTTACCAAAGAAATGGAAGATTGTTGTGCTGTTTGTGTGGAACCACTAGAGTGGCTGGCATATGGGCCATGTGGCCACCGTGAAGTCTGCTCCACATGTACTTCAAGGCTGCGGTTTATCCTGAATGACAAAAATTGTTGTATTTGCAAACAAGAATGCCCCAGTGTTGTGGTAACTAAGGTATATTGTCATCTTTGATCACTTTAAAGTATCATACAATCTGTGAATGAATGCTAATTTCTAAGGCTCTATGGCATTCTATTTGTTGCAATTCTATAAAATTTGTATTAAAAGTGACTTATCTGGAACGTGAGCAAGCACTAGGAGACTATACAAATATAGTAGGGTATTTTAGTACCCTTCCAGCTAGAGCACATGAGGGAAAAGTAGGCGATTATTGGTTTCATTTAGACACACAAGCATATTTTGATGACGAGCAACATTACAAAATGATCAAAGCAATGTGCAGGTTGAGCTGCAGTGCTTGTGACAATACTTCTGGGGCTCAAGAGCCAGGGAAAGAGTTACAAAAATGTGACCGAGAGTTCAAACATATAGATCAATTAAGAAGGCATTTATTTCATGCACATAAACTTTCCATGTGCATCTTATGCCTGGAAGGCCGGAAGGTGAGCATAATTCTGTTTTTTTAATTGCTAGCATGAATGCAAGGAATTCTGGCCTCCTATCATTTAACTTATACAGAATAAGCTGTAGGGTTTAGTCCTTAGTGGTTTTCCTTTGATCCTCAATATTTACACAAGCACTATGAGACAGCAAGGGAAAGTTTTCACGCTTTCAACAGCTAATAATTGTTTGAATGTGGATTTGGTGCAGACTTAACCCTTTTAGTCTACCAATGAGGATCTATTCAAGTATACTCAGTTCAATACACTTGTCATGCCACAAATTTCTCAGTTCTGCATTCAGTTATACAATACTAGTTTCTATAAATATTAACAAAAAACAACTCTACAGATTGTTTTCTTTAAACATACTTTTCTCAGCTGTGTTTAACAACAGCATACAACCTCCTCTAGTTTATATGGAGCGATGACCTGCTGGGACGACCTGTTAAAGGGTAAAATAATTTATTTAAAATTAATAATTAAACCCATGACAGCTGAGCCGACTTCTCAGGTATTTTCAAAATGTGTTTTAATTCTTTACACTTATTTTATTATGTCCATGTTGGATACTTTTCCAAGGACACATAGCTTCCACATCATGCATATCCATAATTGTCAATAAGCTTCAATGACCTGGCTGTACATCAAGCCACCAAATACATATGTGATCATCAAGTGCAAGAGGACTTGTTTATCATGGTCTTCAAAATGTTGTTCAAGGGTTTCATCTTTATGTGCATGGGCTTCTCAGGACATCCACATGGGCATGGGCTTCCAGAACATCATCAAGGTACCTCTACTTAGCTTGTGGGCACTAGATCAATCAAGCAACCATGTGTGTGTGCTTCATGACCCCATTAGGCCACAAATGACCACAGAATGGGTCATTTGCATCACTTGATGTTTCAAATACCCTTATCATGCCATGTCATCATACTTGCTCGTCATGTTTTCCATCATCAACTTGACCTTTGTCGTTAATGTTGTCATCAATGACAATCATAGACAACCATATTCATCACGTTCTGTCTTTTCTGCTCAATATATCAATTCCCTCTCTGTCTATGTCTTGGAATTGCATATTTACCCTCACTCACAGACTTGCTACCTGCGCCTTCCAGTACTAGATTCTACTATCCATTTTATGCAATTCAATTGATTCAACTTTGATTGAAACTACGTGAATGAAATCTATCACTCCCTGACTGTATATAGTATATATTCAGCCACGATATATGTTAAGCTATCTCTGGTGATTGAAACCGAAATAACAATAGACTGATTACCATAGATCTATACACAGAATTCATCAATCCCATTCACATTTCACATAATATAAACATAAATATATGAATTCACTATTATTCCTTCAATTAACCTCTCAAGTTTGACCTACAACAGATCAACTTCGTACAGACAACGTTAGCCACACATTTGGTCTCTGTTTGCTCAAGGAACCACCTGTTCTGAGCCTCCCTTTTTGATCTCTTCAAACTGTTCAAGCTTATACCAGGCTCCAAGCTGTGCAAGCTATCAAAAGCTATGCGAGCTATTCCCCCCAAGCTGCCTTACCAATGTATCTATGGAGTTTAAATACAAAATGGAATTGGTTTCAGATCCACAATTCAAGGTTACAAATCTAATTTGAACTCTGTTCTACATCTATGACTCAGCTGCTACATACTGCTAACATTTCTCAACAAATTCTTGCCTGACTCCTTAGATTTTGGAAATTCCTAACTGTTCAAACAAACTTTATCTATTACATTGAGAAGGATCGAGTCCTTTTTCTCATTTATTTAATCATCTATTTTAACAAAAACAAAGATTACAAGTGAGACTCTAAGTCTCTTCTAGAATGTTCCACTTGACTTTATGAAATCACAAGTGACTTCATCCTTTGATCCTATGCTCCTGCATCAGGATTTCAGCATTTGAAATAGTAATTCCAGTTTTGTTTTTGTTGGTTGATTCTTATAGAAGAGCTAGTGTACAAGCCTCTAAATTCTCTTCAGTTTAATATTTGAGTGGATGTTTCAACATCCAAATTAATAATTCTTTCTCATCCAGTTTTTTTTGGTTGGTTGATTCTTATAGAAGAGGTAGTCTGCAAATCTCTAAATTATTTTCAGTTTAATATTTGAGAGGATATTTCAGCATCCAAATAAATATTTCTTTCTCATCTAGTTTTTGCCTGTTGTGCAAGATCAGATCTGATCTGAACAACTTAGTGTGAGTCAGGTCTGTATTCATGCACAGAAGCTATATGCCCGGTGTTGTTACTAACAGCCAACTTGGTCTGCTACTTATTCCAACATTGGAATCAGGTTTTTATTTGTGAATAGAAGCTTTATACATGGACACAGCTAGAACGGCATTTATCGAGAGGCGACTCTGAAGTGGATGGAAATGAGATAGAAAGGGGAGGTTTCATGGGCCATCCAATTTGTGAA
The DNA here is from genome assembly GCA_001517045.1 of Pseudotsuga menziesii. NCBI lineage: Eukaryota > Viridiplantae > Streptophyta > Pinopsida > Pinales > Pinaceae > Pseudotsuga > Pseudotsuga menziesii. The sequence goes on from LPNX010585658.1 coordinate 499,386, forward strand.
TTTTGCAAGAAACAATTTTATGGAGACAACGAACTTTACTTGCATATGTCAAGAGATCATTATACTTGCCACATATGCCAAAGGTGAGACTGTCTATGTACAATGTGATTGGTGTCATGACTAGGTCAGAAATTCCAGTACTTAACAATATCTAACACATGGAGCACCATTTGTGATCACAGAAGGCACCCTGAGCACTTTGAGTATTATCGGAATTACAATGATTTAGAGGTAAGGTGATATCAGTAAGTGGCCCGAGAACAAGTATTAAATATGTGTAGATGCTATGTTTTATGTTTTCAATTTTTGAGGCATGATTTTATTGCAGGCACACTTTAGTCAACAACACTTCCTATGCGAAAATGGTGATTGCCTTGCAAAAAAAATTGTTGTCTTTGCATTTGAATCAGAGTTGAAGGTTTGTTTTCTTTTCTCATAATCAACTATAGGTGCTGTTAATCTGAATCCCTTTATTTATGAAACATTTCCTAACATTTAGATTTACTGTTAATAACTGAGAAATTGAGGGAACGGTAGTCCTAATAATTGATTGAAAGATATTTGATTTTACTTGCAAACCTTTGTTATGTGTCATGTTTTTCCCTCCTCTCTTTAGATACATTTGTTGGAAAGGTTTAAACTAAATTTTATGATTTCAATTTCAGAGGCATAATGCAATTGAGCATGCTGGAAATATGTCCCAGTCTCAACGCAATGCTGCACTTCAAGTATGTAACTACTATTTCAATTTGTTTTACCCATCTATATATCCAGTAGTCAAATTTTATTTGTTGATATGAGGGTAATATATTGCATACCTAAAATTAATTAGTTTAAAATTTCCACGACAGATCTTAGCATTGGCTCCAATGTTGTCAGTATCATTGAAACTGGAGAATCAATACTTTTCGTTTCAACTTTCTTGCTTAGTCAGGGATCATATTTGCTAAATATGGTGATTTGAATGCTGCAGATTCCTGTTAGTTTTCAATATAGGCGTCCAGGTAGTGAGCATGGGTCTCATCGAGCTGCTAGAGGATGAGGACAGAACATGAATAATCGGTCTTCTGCAGCTAATCCAGCTAGCAGTGAGATGCTTGATATACAGAATGCCATTCATGAATCCATGTTGACTGCAACTACTGAGAATTCAGGTAATTCAAGGGAGATCTCAATGCCTTCCTTGATTTCCTCTGATGTGGTAGCAAGTTCTTCCTTGAGTAGGAGAGCGCTTAATTCCCCACTGAAAGAATTTGCCTTTCCTCCCCTTCCCGGGGTCTCAGAAGAATCTGCCTTTCCTCCCAGATATCTGACAACAGTGAGTAGGAATGCCTTCAAAGTTTGTCCCAGTTAAGGAAATAATAATATGTATGTACTCTTGAATTTGTTTAAATTGTAATGAGATTAAAAATAAAGTTGTCATTGCAAGCATTGGGATCAACCCTGTTCTTGGTTTACATAGGCATGCGGGTGAGTGGACCTGGTTATAGCTTGTCATGTTTGCATAGATTGTCAAGTTTCACAAGTTTTGACTTAAGTTTGATGTAGCAAGCCAATGCTGCCTTGTTTTGGTTAGATTTGACCTAGTTTTGGATTCAGGTTGAGTTAAACTAGCACATGGAAGAGAAGCTATGTATTTTTGAGGTACTTTAAAAAAAAAAAATTCACTGTTGTCGCTTAAGCGACGGTTATAGATGTCGCTTATCCGACGCTTGCTCTTTATATCCGTCGCTTAAGTGATGGTTCTTCATGTCTCTTATCCGACACCTATTCTTTAAATCCATCGTTTAAGCAACGGTTATTCTTGTCGCTTATCCGACGCTTACTCTTTATCTCCGTCGTTTAAGTGATAGTTCTTCATGTCGCTTAACCGACGCTTACATATAACCGACGGTAAACTGCGGTGTCGCTTAACTGACGGATTAGTAAGACATCGAATAACCGATGACACTCCACCGATGCTTAAAAAAAAATCATAGTGTCGTACATGCGACAGGAAAGTGTCGAAAATCCAACAATACGGCTGTCGGATTTTTGGTCGAAATGTAGTAGTGATTGTAGTTGTATTTCAGCTGCACAGTGAAACTTATCTAATTTAGAAACTAATACCACCAATATATGCTCCCTAGTGAGGCAAGTTATCCTATCCCTCCTTGCTTTATGATCTGTGGAGAGAACGACTTCAACTAGGAAGCCCTAGTTCCCGCAGCTACACAGTGCCTTCTTTCAGAGAGGCTCTGATACCATGCTATATTTTCTTAAGATCTGATTAGATTATCTAGGATATTTATATGAAAGAATAACAAGTACATCAAAATGCCTAATATGTAAAATATGCACAAGACACAAATATTTTCATCGGGGAAACCATAAAGGAGAAAACCCCGCAAACTTCTTCAGAATAGTAAGATGATCAAAATAAGTAATAAGAAAAGTTCAGCAATTATCTTTCTCTCCTACTGTGACTGTCTCTATCTCTCTTAGATGCTTTATAGAGTGTGTGAAGTGTGTATACATGAGGGATAGGGCCTCCTTATTTATACCCTTTCAAGTCACTGACCAAATATAATACTTTAGCCTACATGTCATATCACATGGGGCCCACTTCTCATAGAGAGACCACAATTACATATTACATTATGTTACACTGGGGACTATTGCCCCGAATTACACAAAGGTTGTACCTCAAGGTCTAGACACAATTTATACATCTTGTAAAGTGGTAACACACATCCCCAATGGGCGTACAACAACATACAATGATAATATACATCGGAATATCTTTTGAAGTTACAAATACATCAACATGTAACTATCAAGGTCAAATTTTGGAGGCATGACACCAACAATAGGGGTTCAGAAATTTAAGAAACATAAGATAATGTCATACACGGTACCATCACTATCATACCCTAATATGGTGCATATTAGGGATATGGATTTCTTGTAATTTTCAAAGAAAAATATTGTTCCATAAGGGGAAGGAGAGGTGGAGATTATAATCCCCCTTTTGAAGTGCTGAGATAAATAATGAATTACTTCAAAGGATTTCAATGAATAGTAATATGTTTCTAGGTTTTAATCATGGAGGGTTTGTAGAGATGAGAGATTTGGAAATTATAGCATTTTTCAATACTCTCTGCATTTATGATGCACAATGTTTAGAATTCTATGAGGTCAGGATGGTCTATTTATTAGGTGAATATATAATGGAGAAATAGGTGATAAATTATGGGAAATACACATTGTGTGCCAACATGGCTTGGTATAAATTATCCTCACATAGGTGGAAAGGGTTTAGACCAGTAGTGGCTTGGGATAGAGCCTCTTGAATAGTGCTATTTAGGTCAAATAATTGACCAAAATATCAAACATGTCATCATCATGGTCATAGATGTGTTCATATCCAAGAACACTAGGTTTTAGAGCCTTATTTTTGGATGATTATACCTTTGCAAGTAAAATTTGGCTAAAATTGGTAGTTTATAATAGAGGTGGCATATCTAAAACCTTTTCCATATTTTCCCTTCTATAAACAATAAAAGTGTTTTTTTACCTTCTATACCTGTAGGGTAAAATATCGTTAGTGTGTTGATACTTTTGTGCATAGGTGTTGATTGGAATGGTATAGTGGATGCAGGGTTTCTTGTTCTTTTCTCCTATATGGAGAAGTAATAACATAGGAATTCAAGTTTTCCTTCTTTTAATAGTCAAAACATATTTAAAATTGGAAAAATAGAAAATTTTCATTTGGCGTGCCTAAATGACATCATATGGTATCATAATACCCCACTTAACACTTAAAATATTATAGTTGGTGGATGTGGATTCCAACATGTCTTTATTTTCATGCATGGTGGACTTACTTATTGCATTAGATTATTGGGAAGAAAAAAACTCTTGTTTGCAAAGGAGGTAACAACTTGGAGGCACCATGGTATTGGACAGGTATCTTTAGAGGCACAATAACACTCTTGCACTTCTTAAATTTTCTCTTACTGTCGATCATTGATATCTTGGGCCTTCTCTATATCTACTCAATATCTCTTATCCCCTTGACTACTTCATACCTAGGTCACTACCCTTTGTCCCATGTATCCTTGTTTTAGGTTCTCGACCGCTTTCCTTTTCATCTCATGGATCTTAGCCGATTGTCACTGCACCAACTTCTTTTTTATTTCTTTAACCGCCTATGTGGCTTGTGCAGCTTTTGTATATTCTCTCAATTATTAATTCATGTATTTTCAGTTCTTTTGAAAGTTCCTTGGCTTATGAAGCTTTAGTATATCCTTTGCAGTATTTCATTAAATGTGGGATCTCTAAGTTGTACTAAGCCTCCAGGTGGCATGTGTTCCAGCGGAGTCATTTTCCCTACAAATTGTTATGTTGGTTGTGCCTGTGTATATTGCTGAGGTGGAGTAGGAGTCTTCTCTATATTTTTATGTTGAGAACATGACCCAAGAGAATATTGATCATACTGTTATTGAGGTGGTAAATATATTTTATGATATCTCACTATTACCTACCAATATTTACTCACTACTATGATATTATCCTTTAGGTTCTGCAATGCTAGCTCTGCCTCAAAATGTCTCTCATAAGTAAGTGGCACCATTTCCTTAAAAATATTTTTCATTCTTGTCCAAATGTGGAAGTAGGGCCTTAGTCTCTTAAGATATTGGTCTCCATTGATTATTCCTTCTAGTTTCTCCATAGGTTCTTCATTCCTTTTTTCATTTAACTTATTCATGTATTCCTCTTTGGAGTAGATCTCTAAGTTTCTATCCCATAGAAATGGAAATCCTAGCTTTGTAACTCCATTAAACATATTTTTTAATTATTTGATGTCATCCACGTGAACATTTGTGTTGTTTTGCATCACCTTGTCAACTCTCCCCCTGTAAATCATCACTCATATTCTGGTTGCCTTTGCCTCTGTTATATGATGGCTGCCAAGTCAGATTTCCCAATGAAATATTCATTGTGGACTCAATCAATGGTTTTCAATACAGGATCACATAATTTTAAGGCTTCATGAAAGCTAGGCCAATACACAGTTCTTAGTCTTGGACAAATATATCCAAAATCTAAGTATTTATATCTTAGTGAAGACAGTCCTTAAATTGTCTTCATACTAGCCTTAAGTATGCCTCAAACAAATAATTTTCTATTGTACCTTTATCTATCCCCTTTATTTGTTCTACTGCAAACTTCACCTTAGGATAGGTCTCTCAACTCTGTCCAAGACCAACTCCTAGCCTTTGTCTGTTTAGTCCATGATTCGAGCTTTGAAGAATGCATCCTTTATGTCTTCAATTGTCTTCAAGGTTTTGATCTATACAAATTCTTTCAAAAGTATTTTCCAAGATCATATTTTGACCTTGCATCTTCATCAATCATACTTGTTTTCCATCAACTTCACTTTCGGTGTCAAGGATCATGTCATTTAATCAATAAGTTGTGAATGTTAATGCTTATGCTACTGCCAAAACCATAACTTATTGTGTGATGCAATGACCCTTATTTGTTGTACCTTGAACAACCATTTGATTTCATGTCAATTATCCTTTGGATACTTGAAAATGAATTTATCTGTAGGATATTTTGAATCTTCAAACATCACAAAATTTAGTGTTTGATGATCGCTTCGTAGATCTGTAGTTGCATCCATATGCTTAGAAGTACTTGGATGCCTTCAAGATGATCTAATTTCCATATGAAATAAGCTATGATATCAATAAGTTATCACAACCACGTCAGTGAGAAGTCCATAGTCTGGTCACTTTGATCACTGTCCACTTAAGTTGTCAAAACAAATCACTCCCTATCATTTTTCATTGCGATTTTCTGTCAAATTAATGTGAAGAAGGTCACTTCCTTGTGTTATTTACTTGTCAACTCCTCATGCTCTCATGTCATGATAGTTCAAATGTATTCAATGTGTTGGTAGCCTTAGAATGTCTTAAGGAAAAACCCAAATCAGTCTAAGATTATATTCATGCCACAATAAATTCTTAAGAGGCCATTTTCCCAAGATTGTGACTGTTAATGTAAGAACTCATTAGGCTGTTCAAAATATGAGATTGCTCAGGACTGATATATTTTTTAGCAGGCTTGAGTCTGTCTTTGAAAAATCAAGATTTGAGAGTATTTTAATGTTGGATCTGCACCTTTTCTTTTCAAAAAATTTACTATAATTTGTTCCACGACTTAATAAGGGTAATGATGGCATATAATAATATCGTGAATGTATTGATTACGCTGATGCAATTGTTTAATGTTTAAGAATACACCCTTGCTACAATTCTTCCATATGTAAATATTTTTCCATGATCTTTCCTCAAGATGTCTTCAAACAATATTCAAATATGCCACTAAACTTCTTTGTCCAGAATACTTCAAATATTCCATTGAGTATACTATGTGTATGCACAACAATATGCAGCTATTAACTTGTTGCATAGATGGTCCCTTATCAATTAGTCTTCAAGCTTCTCCATATGTTCATCTAGGCATGCACTCAAGTCTTCATGTGATTTCTAGGAGTTGTCTTCATACAATGATAAAAATCTTGATAACCAGCTCTATATAAGTCATATAATAAACAACAAGTGTTTTTGAGGACATTCTTGCTACTTAGATATAAATCTATAAGCAGTCATTTTAAGAATGTTGTAGTTATCATAAGGGTAAACATGCATCAAGGACACCCCTTCAACCATCATCATATCACATGAGATTATTTTTTCTCCCCCTATCACCATGCCAGCTGTGATCATGGTTAAGTGTATCCTTAAACACCTTCAACATATTGTGCACCTATAACCCAACATAATATGAAGCCACAAATGAAGGAGATCTCATACTTTGTTCAATCACTCTCTAAGCCTTTTCTCCATCTTAGTGGCTTTGACCACATATGCAAAAATAATATCACTGGATTGTTTGAAACAATCCAGTTTATGAAGCTGGATAAACAAGGATCGGTCCAATACATGCTCTACAGTTCTATAATCTTTAATACTGGTAGGCCTAGGTACCATGGGATCAACTACTAAATATCGGAATGTGTCATTGACACTATCTGCAAATCTCAACAATATTTTGTTAGCAGGAATAGCATGCATCCTGTCTTCGTTCACATTATGTAAACTGTTGGTGCTTAGGGCAGACCTAGGTTCTTATACTATTATCTTTACCAACAAAAAGACCCACAGTGTTGGCCCTTTCAGAAACAACTTGCGAACAGGTTGTAGTCTCACCCGAAACAGCTATGGGGTGCCGCAGAATCAGGTTTTTGTAGGCAAAGAGGGATATTACTGTACCTTTAGCCTTAACAAAGAATAACAGAGCATATATATTCACTTAAATAGCTTCACAGTTTTAGATAAAAAGACACTTACTTGCTTAACCCTTAACTGGGAATTCACAGCGAAGTTAATACTTTAACACTAGATCTTACTTAACATTCACCTACTTATCAAATGCATAAAAACATAATAGGAACAAACAAACAAGAACCACCACAACACAATATATATGTGGTTCACCTCTAGTGTAGGGACTACGTCCACAGAACTGTGTTTATATTCAACTCTTTACAAACAACACAGTTCTGATATGCGCACTCAGCTGCAGATCTTCTCAACAACTCAAAGCTGCGCACTTAGCTGCAGAACCTTTCTCTAATCTGCACACTCAGCTGCAGATCCTTTCTTCCAAAACTCTCTGCGCACTCAGCTGCAGAGGTCATCCATGCAAATAGCTGGGACTTAACCTTAACAAAACCCTCTGCGCAATTAGCTGTAGAGGTCATCCATGCACATAGCTGGGACTTAACCTTAAACCCAAAAATAGGCCTTAGATTCTTCGCATCAAATTATCATTATCCAAAAACCCTCGAAAAGCTCTTTTGTCCTTTACATAAGTGCCTATTTATACAAGTGCACTATTACAATAACATGTGTTTAAACCATGGGATTAAAAACCATGAGTTTAAACCATGGTTTATTTACAAAAAGATGGGCTTAGACCCAACCCCGACACCTGTAAGAATATTTTGGGCCGCAAATTTTCTTACAAGCTTCGCACCAAAACCGTGGAGTTGCCAAAATTAAGGACCTTCAATGTCCATACCCCAACAGGCCCCTAAGACTCACCAGTGTCCCGTCCCAAGACACTCTACTACTTTTACGGAGGGAGAATCTTGTTGGCAAAGATAGTAAACTTCTTGTTGAGGTTGTGCATGATATATTCGGCTGCTTGCTCCTTCTCTGCCATCTCCTGCAATGTTGCTGTAGATGCTTCGCTGGTCTTTTCCTGTGCAAACGCATCATACTCCTTCAAAATTTTGAGCTGGATGTCCGCAGCAGTGCTCAGTTCCAGGGCCTCATTAATAAGAGGCTGCACAGAGTTCACCAACAATGTTTCTTTCCTTCTGCATGCCTCGATTTCTTGCTGGAGATCATTGCTCTGCTTTACCTTAAGCATCTTCTGCATACGAGGCAATGTATTAATCTCTGCTTTTACTGCATGCAGCTTTGTCTGTCACTGCTTGATGGTTTCTTGCAGCTTTTCCACTTCTGGGTTGTCTTGTAAGTTTTCCCAGGCCTCGACAATTTCATCCAGTAGCTTTGATGCACTGCTCACAAGATCTGAGATCTTCGTTGCTGAGGCATGAATATCTCTGCGGCGTTGCTCCCTGACCTCTGGAGGACTCTCAGGAATGATGCGCAGTTGAAGCTCTGCAATATGAGCCTCATGATCTGCTTTCATATTCTCCATCTGGCTGCGATGCTGGTGTGCATAGTCCTTCAGCTTGACTATTCTTTGTTCGGGTTCTTCTTCAGCCTGCATGTTGAAGTCAGGGAGACTCTGACATGCCTCATCCACTGCTCACGCTAGTGAAGCCTGCTTGCTTTCTGCTTCCCTCTTCTTCTGTTCAGCGTCATCCAACTGCACTGCGATTCTCTCACTTTGCTTCATGGCATTCTCTAACTGCATTTGTGAGTAGCATTCTCGTGCTTGGATCTCCTTCATGATTGCCAATTGACAAAGATGCAGCTTCGGCATAGACAACTTGGTGTAATCTATCCCAACTGTCATGCTCATTTGTGAGCAAGATGCTACATTAGTTATTATAAGGGATGCACTTGGTACTTGCCCTCTGTTATCTCTGGCTGGCCATTGTCTTGTGTATGGTTGCGCGCTTACTGGGGCACTGCTTGCTGCAGCTCCAGTTGCTGTTCTTTCTGCTAACTCCTTCAGTTCTGCAATTTGCTGCGCTACGTCGGTGAGCACATCAAGATGCGTAGCTGCAAAATCTAACCATTTGTTGGTTAATGCTTTTGTGGACTTCGTCAGATCCTGATCAAGCTCTCCCATTGTCACGGCAGGCTCCTTGACGATATTCTTTCCCTTTGACGCCTTCATTTTCTTTATAGGCTGAGGTTTAGTCACTTCCTCTGCCTCTGAAAACTTGCGCTTATCTGGGCGATTGGGGTTAGAGATTGTCTTGAACGATTCTTCTTCTTCTTCATCACCTCCATCATCCCCACCCTGGTCACCTTCGCTTTGCTGCGACTCACTTTGTGCTTCACTTTCTTTGAGTGCGTCATTTTGCTGTGTTTGGCTAGGACCTGTGCCCACATCTGTCACTAGGGGAACTGGTATGCTCGGCTTTGTTCTTGTGTCCTTCATCCATTCAGCCGGCCACTACTTGACTACTGCGAGGATGTCTTCCTTGTTCACCACGTATGGCAACTTCGACCATTTGTGCTTGATATCTGCGCGGTCTGGGATGAATACATGATGCATGTCGGCCCTGAAGTTGGCCACTCCTGCATACTGAGAAAATAGCTCATTACTGAGCCGTGGTGTCTTCAGGATCTCATAGGAAATATTCATTGCGTAGAAGGCGAACACGTAGTTTGTCATCTGCGCGAAGGTTTTATCCTGCGACACCCACAGAGATGAATATCTTACTGTGCCAGGCATGTGCAGAGGCACATCAACAAACTGTGTCTCGATAGGTTCTTTCCATCCTACCAGTGCAATAAGCACTAACAACCATGAGTAGTGAAAGGGTCTACCTTTCTCCTACGTGTCGCGGACATCTTCGAGGAATTCTCGCGCAATGTACTCTGCCCATTTGTAACTGTAGCCTTCGGCACAGTTCATAGCAATACTGACAATCGGGGCAGATACTTCATTCGGTCTACACTTTCGCATTAGCTTGCATGCTAGTAGCTCTACGGCGAAGTGAATGTTTTGATGCTGGATGGTCGAGGTTTGATACCCTCGCTTTCCTTTCGTCAACCCGAAGTGTTCCTTCATGCTCTACGCCAGCTTCGTATCTTCATGCTTTCCCATGAAATCAATGCTAGGATCAGGCCCTTCCTTCGGCAAGCCTGTGATCCGGTGAATGAGTTCTCCATCAATGATGATTCTATGGTTTCCTATCCATAGGTTCCCATCATGCACCAACGCCAATAATTTCTTGACCACCATGGTCACCTGCGTGCTACGACCGAAGTGGGGAACATTCAACATCTTCAACAAGCCGACTTGATCCAAGCCAGCGGCCCACTATTTTACTTCGAGCAACATCGTTCCAGTCTCCGGATAATGGATGGCGTGCAAGTATGTCCCAGGTGTGAAATGCGGAAAATTTCCACGATCATTCGTATCGTGGTCGGCGTACTTGAGCCGGTCTATTTTCCTTGTCATTGTTCCGACCAAGTGCACACCCTGTGGCAGCGAAGGGGTGCGTAACATGAACTTGGTTGTCCGCAGAGGTGGCTGAACTCCTGGTCGAACAGGCGAAAGATATGGTGGATGCTTTGAGGAAACATTCTCATCCTCACTGAATTCTTCAAAACCTTCAAGTGGGAGTTGTGTTGAACCAGAAGGATTCATCTCGGGCTCCTCCGGTGTCTTTCCTGCTGGTTTGTGCATGTCTTCATTTCGCTTAGAGCGAACTTCTAGCTTAAACTTATTCCTAGTTGCTCGTGTCTGCATTGGTTGATTCTGCACTGGGGGAGTCTCTTCACGAGGTGGAAATGTAAGGGGATTGCTCATAAGGTTCTGCAAACCCCTCTCTCTGAATTCTCTCAACAAATCCTAGACTTTGCGATCAGCTGACATGGACTCAACTCAAGAAAATGCGTAATGCAAAATTTGCAAGTCTAGGTGTCTTCTTATGGAATCCAACGACCAAATCTGCCATAACTGTGTATTAAAGACACCAAATCTGGTATATATTGTCCAAACGGCACTAGATTTCCTTAAAATCTCATCATTACAGGCAGTTACTATAGTTAACGTACCAACGCTACCAAATCTGATTTTTTCCAACGGTCGTATTTTAAGCTTCAACACAACTATCTTCTTCGGCACAACCACTAGCTTCAGCTTCACTACACTAAGGACCTTCGACACACCCTAGCACCAGTGTCGACAGAGCTTCGAGCTTCAACCCTCGACAGGATTTCTTCCACAACCTTCGACACTTCCACAATCTACCAAATCTTCTCTGAGAACAACTTCATTATAGTCTATTACCCAATTTCAACTATTCTTGGTACTTAGACTCTTCTTCTTGCTATTAATTTCGATCAAGGGGTACAGGCTTGTCCCTGTACTTCTTTAATCTACTTCCATTCACCATGGAGGGAAAAATTTCTCCATTCAATTTAGCTAACTGAACTGCGCCATTATCAGTAACTTTCTGAACTATGTATGGTCCTTTCCAATGTGTCTTGAAATTACCTGGGAATTTCATGAATTTACTGTTGTACAAGAGCACAAGATCACCATTCTGAAAATGCTTCTTCTTAATGTGTCTATCATGCCATGCTTTTTCTCTGGATTTCTGCACTTGCCGCTGGAACCCTGCAATGAATCTGTCTTCTTCCAGTTCCAGCATCTTTGCCAACCTTTCATTCAACATAGCTGGATTATCCATCTCTGTGAAGGCAGATATTCTGAGGCTAGGAACAATGTACTCCATGGGCATAACTACTTCCTGTCCATACACCAGCCTAAAAGGTGTATGGCCTGTCAAATTCTTGCAAGTGGTTCTATAAGCCCATAATACTGCTGGAATTTTGAGATCCCAATCAATTCTGTTAACATTAGAAACCTTTGTCAGAGCATGCTCAAGAATCTTGTTAAAGGATTCGACAGTTCCATTTACTTGGGGATGGTAGGAAGTACTCTTTTGATGATATACTTGAAATTCTTCAGTCAATGATTCAATAGTCTTATTCAGAAAATGTGATCCTTGATCACTCATAAGAATTCTAGGACATCCAAACCTTGACAAAATATTATCAAAGATGAACTTCACAGCTGTAGCAGCGCTATAGTCCTTGACTGGTTGAGCTTCGGCCCAACGAGTAAGGTAATCAGTTGCTATAATAATGTATCTTGCTCCAGATTTCTTTGCTGGGGGATTGATTGGTCCAACAAAACCAATAGCCCACTTGTCAAATGCTTGTAAAGTTACCTATGGAACCAGAGGCATCTCATCCCTCCTGGATGGTTTGCCTATCCTTTGACAGATATCGCAGCTGTGGCAATACTCTCTTGCATCCTTATGGATCATAGGCCACCACAATCCAGCTGTCAGAATCTTATGTGTTGTAGCTTTTCCTGCATAATGACCTCCTGCTGCTCTAGAATGTGCCTCAGCCAAAATCAATGGCTTTTCATGTTCCAGGACACATCTGCGCAGTATTTCATGTGGTCCCATCTTATATAGATGTCCTGCCATCAAGGTAAAGTCAGCTGCTCTAACCACCAGTTGCTTCTTCTGTTGTGTTTTCATCTCAGAGGGTGCAAACCCTGTAGACAAGTACTAAACAATATCCTGAAAACAGTCATCAACCATCTGGATGGCAAACAACTGGGCATCAGGAAGACCTTCTTCCAAACTAGTGGGTTCTTCTCCTGATTCGAGCCTCGACAAGTGGTCAGGCCCCAGGTTAAGTCTTCCTGGCTTAACTATGATCTCAAAGTCATACTCCTGAAACAAAATCAACCATCTGCATATCCTTCCACCTAACACAGGCTTGTTAACCAAATACTTCAAAGCAGAATGGTTAGTGAACATCTTAAAATGAGATCCTAACAAATAATGTTGAAATTTCTGCAAAGCATAAACCATAGCTAGACCTTCTCGTTCTGTCATAGTATAATTATTTTCTGCTATGGGCAATTTTCTACTTGCAAAAGCAATAGGGTGATCAATATTACCTTCTCCTGATTGAGCCAATACTACACCTAAAGCAGTGGAGGATGCATCGACATGAACATGAAACTCCTTATTCCAATCAAGGAATACTAAGATAGGGGTTGTTACCATCTTTTCTTTCAAAGTGTCCAATCTTTCCTGACATTCAAGTGTCCATTCAAACTTAATATCTTTCTTCAATTTCTTTTCCATAGGGGCTGTAATCTGAGCATATCCTTTAATAAATTTTCTGTAATATCCAGTATGACCAAGCGTAGTGCAAAGTTGCTTAACAGACTTCGGAGGTGGTAAGTTCAAAATAATGGCTATCTTCGCAGGATCCACCATCAATCCTTTCTTGCATACAATGTGACCTAGCAGAATTCCAAAAGGTGCACAAAAGATACACTTCTTCAGGTTCAATGAAATCTGATGTTGTCTACACTTTTCCAGCATGAGTCTTAAACTGGCTATATGATCTTTCAATAACCCAAAGATAGTCCAATCATCAAAGTAAACTTCTAATAACTTATGAATAAATTCCTTAAATGCAGATATGACTACTCTAGAAAACATAGCAGGTGCATTCTTCAGGCCAAAGGGCATAACAGTATACTGAAAAGATCCCATTTCTATAGCGAAGGTTGTTTTATGTCAATCCTCTGGGGAAATTCTGATCTGATGGTAACCTGAAAATCCATCAGTGAAAGAATACACTTCTTGACCTCCGACATTGTCTAAAACTTCATCTGTAAAGGGAGTAGGGAAAGGATCATGTAAACAGGCATCATTCAGCTTCCTCAGATCAACACAGATTCTGATTTCTCCTTTGGTCTCTTTTCTTGTACCACCATAGGGCTGACCCATTCGGACTCTTCGATAGGCTCAATGATTCCTGTAGTGAGCATATTATCTAGCTCCATCCTGACTTTTTCTTTATACTTAGGATTCAGCCTATAAGGGTGCTGCTTCACAGGCTTTGCATCAGCTTTCAAAGGTATTCTTATCACTCCTATATCACCAAGGATACCTTTCATTTCTGAGAAATTCGTCAGAAATAAGTCCTGATACTCATGGAGAAGTTCAGACACTTTGCTCACCATTTCTTCATCGCAGTAATCTCCAATGGTAGTGTACTTAGGCATTTCTTCTGATCCAATGTTTACTTTCCTTGTTTTCAAGGGTTGATTTACCTCAGGAGCTTCAACTGCTGGTCCATGTACTTCATAGTGTCCCTCTGACTCAGGAATATTAATGTTGCGGGGGTCATCGTCTTCATCAATGGCGAGGTTATAACATTCTACTGCATTAGCTTCTTGTTCCTTCCAATCATGTTGGTACTCGGCTATTTATTTATCATCAAACACATTAGTATGGATCAACCTAATAGCTGCGTCCAAAGCAGGGCAATCTTCATTAATAGAAAATGTGAGCACAAAACTATCAACAAGGTTATCCCAACTTACAGTACCATGGCGAAGCTCAACCTCCGCATACTAGTTCTTTTCTACAGGTTCCAGAGTGTGTACAAACCTATGTACCCATTCTTCACAAGGTACATGCTTCTATGCTTCATAACACTGTTCCAAATGTTCCTGAGGGCTAGTCTTACCATTAAATCTGTTTCGCACCTCCTGAGGTTGATCCATGAATCTTAGGCGAAGAAACTTTTGGCAAGCTCTCCAACTATGAATATACTGTTTATGACCATTCCACCATTTGGCAGCTGCAGCTCTAAATGCTGAATCTAGAGTCTCCATTTTCTGTGAATCTGGTACTTGCTCTGAGAATTGTACAATAAAATCTTCTGGGTCTGTCAAGCCATCAAAAGTAGGTAAGATCTTTGTCTGTGAGCCAACCCATCTGATAGACTTGGTAATTCTTGCACATCGATGTCCATGTAGCTCATAAAGTCTATTCTGCCAATTCTCTAGGCCTTCGTCTGAATCAGTCATGCAAGAACTGTCACACTGCCAATCCATTATACCTTCAGTAGTAGGGTTAGCATAGTCTTCTTCTTTAGCTGTGATGTTGTAAATATGATCTAAAACATCTTGATATTCATCTCTGACTAGCTCTGTATACCTTTCTCCTTGAGAAGGTTCGAACGGTACTATGAATTTCAAGCCTTTTCCTTCAAAAGTCATCTGTCTGTTCTTCAGGTTGATTACTGCATCATTTTCTATTGCCCATTAAATTTATAGCAATGCTAGATAGGGGTTGCTATCATCAATTATTTCAATGACTTCAAAATCTGCTAAGGTACTGACTCCATCAATGTCCACAGGTACACTAGGGAATCTTTCCAAGGGCACAATCTTCTGCTGGTTAGCTAATCTCAGATGTATAGGGGACCATTCAAGCGTAGGTCTTCCAATTTGTTCCCATGTCTTCCTAGTTAGGACATTCACTTCTAATCCCAGGTCTAAAATAATATCATTCATGTTATAATATCCTATCTGAGCATGCAATCTCATTTCTCTTCCAGTCCTTCTAACTCTGTTAACATTTCTTCCTCTATCAGAGCTTCGCTGAGGTTCGCAAGACACAATAACTTTCTGTAACTCATTCAAAGCATTCTGATTTCTTAATAGCTTCATTTAAACTCTGTAAAAATGATGTTAGTGTACTTACTTGAGCTGGAGAAGCTTCTTGAGACTGTAACTGCTGTTGATGCTGTTGTGTAGTTGCTACTGATGTTCTTGAATCAACAAAGTCTTTTTTTGGCTTCCATAAATGTTCTTTTTTCTCTTCCATCATCGAAGATGGGAATTTTTTTTGGGGTCTTGCGGACCCAAGCCTCGTCAAGGTGTTTCTCCTTATTCTGCACTTGCATCGTAGCTCCGCTCCTTGTAAAAACGTTAATGGCTAGGACAGGCATTTTCTCTACAACAATCATATGCACATTCTGAGTAGGAGCACCATTTCTTTCTTGTATCTTGGCTGTCAACTATGGACATTTCTCAATCACATGATCGACTGCTTTGCAATATCGACATGTCATAGTTGGGTTCTGACAGTCTCTAGATACATGTCCTGCCTGATTACAGTTATAGAAAATAACCTGGCATCGACCTCTTCCACGCATACCACCATGACCTCGACCTCTGAAATTAGCTCGACCTGATGTACTACCACGGTAACCATATCCGCCATTGTCTTGTGCATCGGGTTGTACCCTATAAGCATCATAGGTTCACTCTCTCATGAGGTCAAAGCTACAACACTCGTCTTCGTTGTGTCCAACTGACTTACAGAACTTATAGTAGGGATTCTTAGGAACTTGAACATATCTCTGCAGCAGGTAGCAATCTTCAGGTCGATGCTGACCAATTGTTCTACAGATCTCACAATATAGGACAGTAGGGTTAAACGGGTTTGGTGCACCAATATTCAAATAATTTCTTACTGTAGGGCACTATTCTTTGTCATGACATTTTGTCTTACATCGTGTACACCAAACCTCTTTGCGAGTAGCTTTCCCTTTCTTCATGTCGCGAAGCTCCAAATCCATTTATGCTAACTGTGCTTGTATTTGGGCTATTCCAGAGGTATCTCCGATAGGAGCTGTTTCGAGCTTCATAACAATTTCCAATGCCTCTTGCTGATCAAAAACCTTCTGTTGCATAAGTGGAGTCCTGATATGCGGCAACAGTGTTGCAATGAACCATTCTTTATGTTGTTCTGGTCCAATAGTGAAACTAACTTGATCCAACAGAACCTTGAACCTCTGATCAAAGTCCCAAACTGATTCACCTCGCTTCTGCTGAATCTCTTTCAGTTCAGTTATAGATTGTGAATCTGATTTAGGATTCTTGAATTCTTTGATCATTGCTTTTTTAATATCATCCAAGACATAGTTCCGAGTACTGGAAAACTTCATAAACCAAGTCAAAGCTCGGTCTCTGAAAGAGGTGACTAGCTGCACTATTCTTGTATTCTGATCCATAATATTCTTAGCAGTCCAAACAGCTTCGCATAAGAACCAAAACTGCTCTAGATCCTCTAATCCAATTCCTCTAAAGACTGGGAGCTTGATATCATCATTTACATGGGCCATAGCGGATCGAGGGGGGGGGAGGGGGAAAAATGGTAATAGGGGGGGGGGACTTAATGAGGTAGACTGACCTATGATAGGAATACTCAAGCTAGAGTTACTTTCAGACTGCGACGAGTTCTCATGGATAACATATCTTCGTTGCGGAGTTATAGGAGGGTTTCTAACAAAAGGGGTTTCTTTAGATTCAGACTCTTCTGGGCTTAAAGGGGTATAATCGATATTCTGGCCTAGGGTAAAGGATCCAAAAGTTCTCGTGTATCTCTTACCGTTGCGAAGCAAACCACTTTTCCCGTCGAAGTCACTTTCACTTTCAAACATAGGTTAGTAGCACTAAATCTAGCAATCTGATTCAATAAGAAATATGCGCTTTTCAGCCAAGAGCATTTTAATTTTCAGACTTAATGAATTCAGGTACTTACCCCTTGGTCCTTTGAAGAACTATCTTTCTGCTTCACTGAAAGAAGTATGTGTGTCGATCGCGAACTCCATCACAAATGCTTCAAGGGTTCGCGTTTTCCAGAAGTCAACAGCTCTAGAGACCGCGTTGTTCACTCTTTTCAACAGGTTAATTCTTTCTGGGGTCCAGGTAGGAGACTGATCTTCTTGGAAGTTTTTCCTTCTTTCTATCAACCTAGATAACCACTGGTGCAATTCTATTTGGATACTACCAAAGAAAATTTCATAAATATCAGTAAAAACGTACCTTTGCAAGAAGTCGTCTGAGCTATGACGAGGAACTTTATTTTCTTGTTCAGCAAATTTCAGATAGGTATCCTCAATCCAGTCACCGATTTCTTTTACTGAGGTCCCCCAAAACATATCCCTCTAGGTACGACGTAGATCCATCTTGAGCAGATACTGGTTCAACCGGCAACGAAACCAATTTGTTTGTGCTTAGGGAAGACCTGGGTTCTTATACTATTATCTTTACTAACAAAAAGACCCACAGTGTTGGCCCTTTCGGCAACAACCTGCGAACGGGTTGCAGTATCACCCGAAATAGCTATGGGGTGCCGTAGAATCAGGTTTCTGCAGGCAAAGAGGGATATTACTGTACCTTTAGCCTTAACAAAGAATAACAGAGCATATATATTCACTTAAATAGCTTCATAGTTTTAGATAAACAGAAAGTTACTTGCTTAACCCTTAACTAGGAATTCACAACGAAGTTAATACTTTAACACTAGATCTTACTTAACATTCACCTACTTATCAAATGCATAAAAACGTAACAGGAACAAACAAACAAGAACCAACAGAACACAAGATATACGTGGTTCACCCCTAGTGTAGGGGCTACGTCCATAGAATTGCATTTATATTCAACTCTTTACAAACAACATAGTTCTGATCTGCGCACTCAGCTGTAGATCTCTGCGCACTCAGCTTCAGATCTTCTCAACAACCCAAAGCTACGCACTTAGCTGCAGAACATTTCTCTGATCTGCGCACTCAGCTGCAGATCCTTTCTTTCAAATCCCTCTGCGCACTCAGCTGTAGAGGTCGTCCACGCACACAACTGGGACTTAACCTTAAACCCAAAAATAGGCCTTAGCTTCTTCGCATCAAATTATCATTATCCAAAAACCCTCGAAAATCTCTTTTCTCCTTTACATAAATGCCTATTTATACAAGTGCACTATTACAATACCATGTGTTTAAACCATGGGCTTAAAAACCATGAGTTTAAACCATGGCTTATTTACAAAAAGAGGGGCTTCGACCCAACCTCGACACCCCTAAGACTATTTTGGGCCGCAACTCCGCTTACAAGCTTCCCACCAAAACCGTGGAGTTGCCAAAATTAAGGACCTTCAAGTTCCGCGCCCCAACATACACTACTCTTTTTGATCTCCCTGTAAATAGCTTCTAGGTCTGTTTGTACCAATACTAGCACTGTGAGAGTTATGGATTTGGATTTTTGAGGAACTATAAAATCCAAGGATGGGTAGGGAATTAATATGGTTAGTGTTTTCCCCAAAAAATTGGTTTTCTTGTCTATCTCATCAACCTAGTTGGATACTTAAACATCTATCTCCTTGAAATCTATTTCTTTGGCCTCCTCTACTAAATCAATCCTTTCCCTTTTGGCTTATGGGGTTTGATCATCTTGATCAATTTCCATGTTTTCTTCCCCTCTCTTCTATCTTGCTACTTGATTATGATCACGTGAAGCTATGGCATCATTTAAAATCGTCTCAACCTCCTCCCAACTATATTTATTAGCAATGATTACAAAATCAGGCCTAGGAGTTGGTTCATATGTTGAGTTTTTATTTTCTAACCTTTGTTTTGATCTCACCACATGAGGGTCATAGGCCACTGCTTCATACTTGTATAGACCTAACTTCTCTATAAATCGCTCCAGGTAGTGTACAACACTGAGAAATATAATATAGAAGGGACCAACATCTTTGGGGATGTGAAAATAGTTATGTTGTTTGGAACTCCCAAAGTGTGATTCATTTGATAATAGTCTCTTCCTGGAAAATTCCATTGTCACGATTCTCACTGTAAAAAAGGTAGGTAATTAGTAGGGAATTCCTTCAAATACATATACCCTGACAAATATATTATCTTCAAATATGAACCAATCCTAAATTCTGCTCTCTAGGATGAATTGCAACAACTCTTTACCTTATCTAGGAAAGGATTGGAAAATCTATTCCATGTAAAACCACATATGCAATTCTCATGACAGAAACCTAAATATTTATTGTGTAGGGAGCTCGGTTAACTACTAATTAATAATTTGAGCTAGGTAAGAAGGGATATTTCATTTAGAGGATTCATTTATTATTGGCTACAATTGTGATAGACAACATAAAAAAGATTCATCCACTTCTTCATCATTTCTATACCATAATATGGAAAATAGTAAGGCGATGATTATCTTGTTTTGATCATAATTGAAGAAAATATTTTTAAATGGAGGCTTTGGGTTTGAGTGTGTCATTCCAACTTCCATATAAAAATTTAAAATGATGGATTTATTAGTTGGGATCATGATTTTTCTTTATTAACCTATGCATCAAACCTAAACTCATACTTATTGAATTTAATCAGCCCTATTACAAACCCTATCGTCTATGTGTCAAAGCGTAAGTGAAGCCATAGCAATGTAGGTTAATTTACCCGTACCATAATTAACTATAAGAAGCTAATATAAGCTAAAGTATATCTAATCTAATCACAAGACTGTGCTTAAGGGATGGGGTTCTTGCATGTAAAGAGTTGGTACAAGCGGATGGGGTTCCTTGTGTTAAATTTTAGCATTAACATGAATACTTTAAAAATTTATAGACTATCTGATAACAAATTACAAGTGCAATAAATAACATAAACACATCATCACACTGAACACAATATTTTTTCACTGGGGAAACCTTTCAAGCCCCTTGCGGGAATTATTGAATCCCCTTGTGGGTGTTATTGTAAACATTGTGCTGGCATATTGTAAATGCTGTGTGGGCATATTGTAAACACTGTGCGCTCATATTGTAAACACTATGATATTTAAAGATGGTATCATGCTTATTATATTGTTGCATGGGGGTACTTACAACAGGCCTGCAGCTTCTGGTCAGGTAAACATGATTGTCATATTAACACTAATTGTTTTCTTCATTAATCATGTTTATTAGACATGGTTCAATTTTTACTTGTCAATATGAAATTGTGTTGCTTCTTGTATTGTGGTAGGCTGACCATGGGAAATCCCCAATGGTGTCCCATCAAGTAAATGTTAGCCTAATAGTACCTAAACATGATTAAAGTAATTTTTTTTATTAAATGCATGTTATTTTTTTTACGTGAATTTTTGTAATGAAAAAAAATAAATTAACTAATTTTATTGTTTGATGTGTGTAGAAAACACCACATCACGATGATGAGGTGGCCACCGAGGAAGATATATTTTATTCAACTTACCCGATGGGAACTGTGAAGAAGGCTTTGAAAAAATCCAATCAAGAACTTTTTGCACTGATAAAAATGAGACCCATGACTGAAGAAATCAAAGCAAGATTTTCTGACCTAAGGAAAACAATAGTATAGTACGGGGTAAGTGGCATCTATGAAATATTTTACAAACTATGAGACATATATTCATTTATGTTATTTTATTTCTCTATTTTTGATATGATCTAATCAATTAAAGCTTTATTTTTTGTAGGAATTTTTGGAGACAACACCTGTGCATCAAGTACAGTATGTAGATGTCGGTATTGGTAGTAGCAATGGTTCAACACAACGTCAATATACCATACTAGTGAGGCTCTTTGACTCTCTTAGACATCAATGCCCTTTATATGTTACAACCTCACCAAATGTTGGAGATCAACAGGTCCCTTCACCCAATACTACTTCACAGGATGTTAGAGAGGAGAGTAGAATCGAATGTGAAAGTTGCTATCCTGGAGAAGTAAATGTGGTTAGCAAGGGATCATTGTCTGTTACATTCTTGGTGGACAAGGGTTGTGTTCCAATCAAGATACCAAAGATTGCAGGAATTATTCAATTAATTTAGTTTTTTTTCATGTAATTCAAAGCCAGATACCTGAAATTATTTTTAATTAATGATCATATTGTTTTTGCAAGAAATAATATTTTTTATAAGAACCTAAATGAGAAGGATTTGGATATTTTTGGGCCCACAATTCGTACAAAGTGGAATGCCAAAAATGAAAAATTGAAAAATGATTTGATGAACCACATGGTTAACTTGTTTGGTGATACCTTCAACAAAAAAGGTGTCATCGTAGCAGTTGGCTTAAATTTGAAATATGTCAAGGAAGATTAAGGGACAATTTGCAAATTAACACTAAGTATGAGTGTCCTTCAATGGTTCTGGAGAAGGAGGGGAAGGTGCTCATGGATGATGTAAAGGAGAAGGCATTAAGAAAATAAGGAAAGACTCGGCCAATCGGTTCAAGAAGGTATGTCACATATCGTATTTTCAATGAAATATNAGGTAGAAAAACATGGGCATCACAAACTCGGCCAGAGTGGATATCAAAAACTAAGGGCACGAATTGTAAGAAACGAATTATCATTATTTGTGACCAAATTTTTTGTAACTGTAGCGAACAAATAATTTATTTATCACTGTAGTGAACAAATAATTTTTATGGTGTTATGCATTGCACATAAATGCTTTTGAAGAATACTTGAGGCTCGGCTTCAAGTATGGTTTTCAACATGTGTTTGAACGTCGAAAAATATGGGGGAAAATCCCAATTTCCGCATAATTTGATGCACACAGAGGTATATAAAACCATCTGTGCATGTTTAATTTGCTCACATTACTTTGGACTTGAATTCTGTGTTATGTCAAATTTGTATATTTGATAACTTGAAACTTCTTAAGCATTGGAAAGATCTTAATATGAAAAATTGTTTTAATAAATTAATGGTTTCAAGCATCCCCATAGTGTGACTTAAGTGACCTTGCTGTACTTGGCCTTATGTTTTTATAGACTTAGTCGTGTCAAACATCTTACCAAAACAATTGAGTTTCCTCATAATAATACCATCATTATAATGTACTTCTGTAATCTATTCATTTATCATTACATTAAAAACAAATTTCTTTTTGGGTTTTCAAGGTGAGAGCAACAAAAGTAGTGATTGTAGCAGTACCTAACAAGTACCACATGATGGTGGGGAGCTACCTCATGTTGGTGGCGAGCAACCTAGCCATGATTCAGCTATGTATGCTATAAAATAGAAGTATTTATTATGATTTCAAATATATAATTGATGACGTGTAGTAATAAATTTTCTTATGTGAATGGTAGAGCATGTACTTGCTCATGCTCAAATGGAAGAGAAACAAATAGAAGAACCAATAAACACTCTAACTGTCTCAGCTAGTCAGCCAACAGGTAAATATCATTGTAATGATCTTGGAAATAATGATCCCCCTCTCCAGTTACCACCACACCTATTATTTGATGTACCAGAAATATGGTACGGGAGAGAATTCCCACACGATCAATAGAAAAAGAGGGCACAACAATTTCAATACTAAATGACAACGAATTACATGTCCCTGTCTTGGACTTTACAAAAAAAACCAAAACACAAAAAATGTAGTTGTATACATTTAAGATTTGTATTTGTATTAGTTTGTGCATAGCTTATTTTTTATAATGTGTGACATCTTCTGAGGACTATGGTTATCCTCAAGGGGCTAGCTAGCCCTTCCTGAGTTAACCTGAGGAAGATGAGATGACCACATGAGCTTCCTTATCCAATGATGATGATTATGAGCTTCCACTCTTTGCATGAGACACATGAGATGTATGGCCACATACAATTGAGAATGTCAGGGAACCTGCCCTCACGTTGACTTGATGTGCATGAGCCTAGTACGATGTCATGTTGCGTTGACTTGCATGTTTACTTCTATGTGATGTTTAGCCTTGTGGTAACTTGTGATTGACCCTTGCATGGTAACGTTGAGCTATACAACCCTTAAATGTTGACGTCTATCTTGTTGATGACTAGCGCGACCCCTTAGAGGGGTTGTCCACCCTTGCGTTGACCTTAAGATCCCTCCTTAGGTGCCATCCACCATAGCGCTACAATATGTGATTTTTTTGGAGTACTTTGTTGCCATTTTTTTATTGAGATTTGGTCATACTACTATGCTGTTATTGTTTTATATTAGTGAGGGATGGATGATTTATTTTATGATATTTTTTGGTTCTGGGTTCTCTCCTTTCACAGATATGTTTTTCTAGTTCAGTAGCATGCAAGTAACCTAACACAAATATGTTGAAGTCTGTTTAGAAGCATTTTTTCTGAGGATAAGGGAACTCCACCCTAACATCTTGTTTTGAGTTATCTTATGTTGAGTTCATAATTGGTTCAGGTCTGATATATCACGCTACCATTATGTATAGTTGTATTTCATTAACAACTTAGATCTGATATAGATCACTACTCTTATTATTGTTATTGTTTTAAGTACTTTAATGGTTATTGTAACTCATTGTTTCTGGGACATGCTAGACATGAAGGATATTGAGGTATGGTTTTTCTATGCTAGACATGCGTGTCTCATTGTTTTAACTTTGAGTTTGAATTTTTGAGAAAAATAAATATAAAATACAAATGAGGTGAATCTACTTGAGAGTTTGCATCTTTTCTCCAAATGAGCTGAAATGTGCATTAGACATTTTTATGGATCTTGTGTCTTTAGAGTGGTTCCTTGTGTAGTCCAGTGAATTGAAAGACAGATAAGGCCGTGCTCTTGGTATAGGAATAGGATGGGGTGCTACTGAGGTAAGTAATTTTGATTTTTCTCCTATTAAATTCCATTGAGCCTGAAATTTTGGTGAATTTTCAAATATGGAGTGTGATATTTATTTTTCTTTGTTTTTCCCTAAGTTGGCTTCCTCTACTCTCCAGGTATTTATAAAAATGGTCAAATTATTAAGGCTGTGATCACAAGGCTCCCGGGTAGGGGCTTCTGTCCAACTTCTGGAAAGACCTATTTGAACAAGTTCCATCATCAGTTGAAGGATCATAATTTCTAGGATAAGCTCTACGACAGGAATCACAACTGTAAGTCCCAATAGAAACAGAAAAAGGAGAACTAACTATCTCCCAATAAATATTAGTTCAATAATATCCTTAAATTAGTCACCATATGAAAAACTCCTTAATAACTTGATAGAATCTTATTTTATCCCATACATTGTGATTACTATGAGATCTTAACAAATTAAAATGAGGCTTGAACAGTAAAATGTATAGGTATTACATTACCCTTTATTTTATCTAGTTGATAGAACGAACTAACCTCCTCCTGAGTCTTGTAACTATTCATAGATAGAAGAATACTATAAAATATGATGGCAAAGAATTCAAACACTAGAGATATTATTCAAAATTTTACTTATATAATTTGAATTTTATCTACAGAACGAAGAGTTACTGGTGAAGTTTGGTTTTCCTAGATTTGATCAAAAGAATGAACATGATCAAGAATGCTTTCTGATCTTTATATATCTTAATTGGGAAGACTTACAATTTGAAAACATAGTAGTTTCTACATTTAAGGACACCAAGTTTGTCAATTGTGGTGAACATGATGTCAGTAGCCAATTGTTCAAACCTCGAGATCTTATGGATCCTGATGATTCTTTACTTAAATATGTTTTTATTGGAGATAGCTCGAAATTCCTTGGTGGAAGGTTTGCAACAGATGGATGGCTTCTTATTTTACACAAAGAAGGATTACGAACAACTTTAGAGCCATAAATGCTGATAGAATGTGCAAGAATTGTAGAAATGTCACAATTTGAATAATATTTTTTAGGATATCCAGGAATTTTCATACTAGTGCATATAAAATTATTATGAAAATCAATGAAATGAAATAGTTTTTAAATTTTGTTGTTGATGGAAATAATAATGTATGGGCCTTTTCATTCTCAAGTGTAGTAGGATCTTGTTATTGTATCTATTTCCACTCAACATTATAAAATTGATTCAATTGCTATAAGTGGACTTATGTTGATTGGGTAGCATGTTTTAACTGTCATAGATTTTTATGTATGGAGAGTAATTGGCCATGAATTTGGTCTAGTTCATCATCAACCTATTGGGATTTTTGGTACTTTTTCTATTGCTCCAATGGGATTATGATCATCTTGGCTTCGTCATTGAGTTGTATTTTCCTCTCACACAAGACTTCTATTGGGAACTACTTCTTTGTTAGTTCTCCAACCCAATCATTTAGTGCATAAAATATTCCTTTTCTTTGTTGGGTTGTCTGTTGTAGGTGGTTGCGATTTTTGGATACTTCTTGGGCTGCTAAAGGAAATTGTACCATAAATTGTATTAGTTTCTCATATCTTTGGATTCTAATTTTGATTACCTTTTTTTGTAATTACGTCTCTAGCTATTTCCAAGTTGTGCAAAGAAGTTGAAAACTTTCCTGTTGCACAACTAATGAAATATCCTTATGTGTAATATAGACATACTAGAAAAATTTAGGCTTCATCTATCACCTTTGGTCATAGAGGGATGTGACCATGTTTTTGTAATGATATGAACTTGATGTTCTTGGTTCTTGGCTTCCAGCACACTTCCCAACTAAATTCTAGTGTCATTGTATTCCTATTGAAGGGTTTTTTGCTCGTTCTTAGTCCAAACTAATTTATGTTTAGAACCTGTGATGGGACTCTGTGATGGGACTCTTGAGTTCCTCAAAATCTGTAATATTAGGGACCACAACACCTAGGGGAAGTGTTCATAGAGAAAATCCATTGGTGATTCAGTGTGTACACTTGTCAATTATCTGAGCGTCATCTCCCTATTATGCTATTCAATGTTGCACCATCCTCTATTGAGTGTCTTTGGTAAAAAAGGGAGTGATATTTTCTTGTTATTGGCACATGTTTATGATGGTGTGATTGTGCTAAGGATGTTGTACAAATTGTGCATCCTGATATTGTATTGAAGTCTCATTGATTGTAGAAGAAGGAGGTGGATGGGTTTTCTATGCATTCCCCATAATTTCATTTTATGCTTCTTCCATTAAGGTATCTACAATTGGCGGCATATCCTACCAACCCTCTGTTATATCCTGATTTTGACCCCTATTGCATTAAAATTGTACATGATGTAAATATCATTATTAAATCATGGTGAGGAGCTCAAGGCCAAGGCCCCAACATCAATTTAGCATTTCATGTATCAGTAATTAAAATCGATGATGATGGTTTTCGTGCCATCTAGGAACAATATAAATTGAGACATCATATAAATATGTAATTTAATAAAATACCCACAACTAGATATGCAATGCAACAAGAGATGGGGGCATGATTTTCACAAGGAATAGGGAGGGAAAATATTTAAAACCTTGAGCCAATAGTATTAAGCCAAATGTCAATGAGAGAACCCATAAAATCTGAACTACCCATTTTGTCTTATGCACCCAATCATTTAATTCTTTCAAGAGTTCGTTGAGCTACGCAATGCATTGGGAATGGAGAGGTATGGCCGTCAATTTCGTATTGGGGAAATCCATTAATCTGGGAAATTGTATTTTTCCTAGTGGTGCAAGAAAACACCCAGAAATGTGTTCCCATTCCATTCCCCACCTACGGTTTTCTTTTCCTCATGCAATTGGAGCAAGTTGGGGCATCTTCTTCACATTTTCCTACATTTTCCATCATCTTACCATGGTTGGGAATCTTTTTTTGTGTTGCACAATGGATGGGAAGAGAGATTCACGATTTAGGGGTTTATAGAGGTCACTTTTTCCCATAAACATTTTTCTAAAATCGAATTTTCTCTCCCAGGGTTGATTTCCCCATATGCCATTTCATTTTTGGTTGCTAAAACATTTTCCTTCATACCCATCACTTGTGTTTTGTTGTTATGTGCACCCTTGTTTTGTTCTGAACTGTAAGTAAGAATTAGGAGTGGAAGTGGACCAGAATTGGCTTGATAAACCTAGTGAAGAGAGGAACCTCACCAAGATCAAAAGGGGTTGGCTACTCTTCTATGCACACCCTGGAGAATACTAGAATGGAAAGTATGTCATGAGGGACTATGTAGCAGTGAAAGGAATAATTCCTTGTGTTGGGTGTGTAGGAATTGTGGAGACCAAGATAGATAGATCTTTTGGAGGTGTCCATAACTCTGTGGTTGAGATCACTAGCTTAGCAAGTCATCCTTTCCTCTTCCTTAGCATCTTGATAAACCCAATATGGATTGGCTTGGCTGAAATTTGGTGTGTACCTGGCTATGTGTAAGCATGTTGTTCCATTTTTCCTTGTGGAAATCATGCCCAAATTGGGGGTGGAATTTGTGTTGAGATATTGATGAGCACAATTGGCCTATGGTTGGGTGGAACGTTGCAGCTACATAGCTAGTTTCTCAGGGAAACTTATTTTCAAGATAAGTGCTCTCTTGTATTAAGTCTGTAATGCATTGGTTTTAAGAATTATTATGAATGTATGAATGTATTTACTTCCATTTTATTTTCTTGCATTATACATATGCATATGTCTTTTACCTGCAATGCATTTTGTTTATGTTCATGGGGATAGATGCTCGGTTATATAGCAGTGTAGTCGTGTCCTCTCTGTGATGAGAGGGGAGGGGACGTGACATGCTCTAACTACTTTGGATTTGTTGTTTTTTGTTGTTCATTGCTACCTATAATATTGAACACTTGTTGCATAGTATGAATTGTTAGATTATCTGTGGTTTCTTCTCAAGGCTCTTATAAAGAAGGATCTTGTTTTTCTTGTACTTCTTCTTAGGTTCTCTGATATTGTGTTTTGGTTTCCTACGACACTAGTACTTTAGGGGTAGTATGAACAAAGTAGGGAAAGTCATCTAGAATATAAATGATAGGGCCTTTATTCTTTAGGTCCTAGGAGGAGTCAAGAGTTTTTTGGAGAAATCCAAGCCGTTGGGTTATGGGAAGGAAAAGGTATGCCTAGATTTGAAATATAATCTTTACTGCGAATTATATATATATTTTTAAAATACATAGTAAACGATGCTACAACAACATGATTTTGTTTTTATATCGATATAGCGGCGTTACTATCATGGGGTCTTCACCTTGCTAAGCAATATCATATCATGTTCATTCATAAATGGGGGTTTTTAATTGTGAAAAATAAGGTCAATATATTGTAGGTATTGGGGGGAAGGGAATAGGGTATGGGGGTTTTATAGGTATAGGGGGTATAAAAAGGGGTTTCTAGTAAAAATGAGGAATATATTTTAAAAACTGGGGTTTTTTAATTGGAAATAAGTATTTGGGGGGGTACAATAAAAGGATTTTTTTAAGTAATTGTCAATATCTAGTGGAATTAGGGGTATTTTTTAATATCCCATGAACAAAGGTGCTATGAAATTGTTTCACGAAGTGCAGACCTCGTGGTTACTATAGAGATGAATCAATGAATAATCACTTCTAAGTTGTGACAAATGCTCGTCGTTATAGCGACAGATTGTCATGTTTATAACCAGGATAAACCGTCGCTATAGCAATGGAAGATAACTTGGGCATTTCTTGGTTTCAACATACTTTCGTGCCTATATCAACACATTCATGTCGTTATTGCGACCAATGTATGTCTCTATACCATCACAATATGAAATAGTTGATTGATTTTGCGACAATATCTGTCGCTCTCATGACACAATAAGAAACAGTCGCTTGATTTCGTGACAATATTATGTCGCTATAGCGACTCCCAAACATCGCTCAAACGATGCAATTTGACTTAGTCATTTATTATTTCCATAATAAACCATCGCTATAGAGACATCCAGTCGTTGCTATAGAGACACATAAAAGCCACTATAGTGATGCCTATTGGTTTTTGAAGCAAATTCCACAATCACCATGTTTCATCGATGTTTTGTTGCTATACGGACGAAATATTCGAAGTGTGGCTAATGCAACAATAATTTTGCAACGAAAATTTGGGATTTTATTCATTGGTATAGCGATAGAAATGTGTTGCTATAGCAACGATTGGCCATGGGAAAAAATTTCACATGTACTAGTGTACAAACCTTACCTTGTATTTCTCGATGCTACCATCTGCAGAATGCTTGATCTTGTATATCCACTTTGAAGTCACGATATATTTATTCTCAACTCTCAGAACTGTCTCCCAGACATCATTCTTCATGATTGACTAATATTCATTGATCATGGCATCCTTCCATTCTTTATTTTATGTAGCCTCTTCATAGGTGTAAGGTTCTCTATCAATGATGCCACACTATAGGGCCACATAGGTATTGTTGGGATCTCCCCTCTTTCTTTCTCTATGTATTCCTTCTATAGCACCATACCTTTCACCTTCTCATATGAGCTCTCATTCCCATGTTGGTTTCCTCTTGTGGGAGTCCTTCTCGAGTATTTTCTCTACTGGTTCTTGTGGTTCCGTCATGTCATGATCTTCATGGTATTCTAGAATTGCTTCTCCAATTTCTATATCTTAGACTCTCATCTCTTTAGGTTCCTCGACCTCTTGAATATACGTCCTCCTATATCTGAAGTATCCCAAGTATTCATCAAAGGTTACATCTCTACTGATGTCGATCTTATTGAATATTAGGAAGTATATTTGGTAGGCCTTTTAGGTATCACTGTATCCTACAAGTATACCCTTCCTCCCAGAAGGATCAATATTTGTCCTTTCCTCCTTTGGGATATGTATGTACACCGGGAAACCAAATATTCTCAGATGGATAATTTCAAGTTTCTCTCCTGAGAAATCCTCTTCAAGAGTCTTGTTTTCAAGTACTTGATGAGGAGTATGGTTATGTACATACACAATTGTTATTGCTTCCTCCACCTAAAGGTGCATAGGAAGATCTTGTTCATGCAAAATTGCTCTTGCTGCTTTCATGGTGGTTTGTTTCTTTTTTTTTTGCAACCCCATTCTACTAAGGATTGTATGTAGTTCTCAAATCCCTCTTAATCTCAGACTCTCCATAGGGTTCCTTGAATTCTTTCGATGTGAATTCTATGCCATTATCTGACCTTAGAGTCTTGATATTCCTATCAGTATGGTTTTTGACCAAGGATTTATATTCCTTAAACTTACTAAAAACTTCATTTTTCATTTTCAAGAAATATATCCAAGTCTTACGTGAGAAAACATCTATAAAGGAAGCATAGTACACATACCCACTTAATGAGATATAATACATGAGTCCACATACATCCAAGTGTACTATCTCTAGTATTCCTTTGGCATTGCTCTTACTGCTGGAAAATGTCTTCTTCACATTCTTTCCTTGTGCACATATTTTGCAAATTCCTTCATGCTTTTCTTGGATTTTTGGAAATCCTAATACTGCTTTTCTTTCCATCGGTAGTTATATATAGTGCACATGTGCAAGAATTATGTGCCATAGTTCGCTTGGCTCAATTGAATCATGAACCAGTTCTTGTTCAGGCTATCCCTTTAGCTTGTACAATCCTTCGTCTTCTTCTCCAATCATTGTTGCATCCTCTATTGTCTTTCCTCTAGGCCACATCAGATCTTGGCCATTTACAAATGCAACCCTAATTCCCTTTGCATCTAGTGCAGAGATTGAGAGAATATTCTTCTTCAATCTGGGAACATATAACACATCCTTCATCCTTAATTATTTTCCGAAGTCAAGCTTGTATGAAGCTTATCCACTCCCTTTTATGGGGTATTGATGATCATCCCCAAGTTTCACCTTGTGTGGTGACTCATGTTCAGACATATTGACGAATGATCCCTTGTATCTCATCATGTGTTTAGAATCTCCACTATCCATAGGCCTATTATCGCTTCCTGTGAGATAGTACAAATAAGTGCTGAGATTAGTACATACTCTTCATATGAATCATCATTCTGTTGTCTGAATCTTTTGTTTGTTGATTCATCATCTTCGACGATACGAGCATGGTGTCTCTTTTTCCTAATGGGACAATCTCTTGCAAAGTGTCCCTTTTCATTACAAGTATAGGATCGAACATTTGAAGGATCTCTTTTGGTATTATTTTGTTTCTTTTCCTTCTTATTGTTGTGATGAAAGTTCTCCTTCTTATCCTTCTTCTTGAATTTCTTCCTGGTGTGAACTGTGAGAGCTTGATCTTCGATTTCTCTCATCTTCTTTTCTCTTGTCACAAGTCGATCTTCTTCTTGTGCACATTATTCTCGGAGTCTACTGAAATATATCATCTTCATTCTTGCACAAATAACTTCAATGAATGAGTCCCATGATCTAGGGAGACCATTCAAGGTAGTCATTACAATTTCTCCTTCTTTGACATTCTCTTCAACTGCTTCAAGTTGTTCTTTGATTTGAGAAACCCTTGCAATGTAAGACTGTATAGTCTTAGAGTTCTATATATTCACATTCTTCAGCTGGTTCCTCAAATTCATCTTACAATTAATGTTATTTCCTTCGAACATATTTGTCAAAGCATCATATACTTCCTTCAGTGTCTTTAATGTAGACACATAGGGGTTGAGGTGATCCTTAATAGAATATGCAATTATTCTCTTGGCATTGTCCATGCTTCTCTTATGAGAGTCCGTAGCCTCATATACCTCTAGTTCTGGAACTTCTCCAATGATACACCGATACAACTCATTTTCTTCAAGGACCAGAGAGATTATGTACTTCCATGCTCAAAAGTTATCATCCCCTCCAAGATTGTCCTCAAGATGAGTATGGTGAGTCATCTTTTCAAATGAGAATCTCAAATGGAAATAACAAAGGTTTAGATCTTACCGATTTGAGATGTCTGACCTGGTTCTGGAGTTGGCTAACCTAGGGTTTGTCATATAAACCCTAATTTTCCAAACTTGGAGTTTGGGAATTCTTTTTGGACATAAAGGTCACTTTCTAAAAACTGAGATGGGAATCCTTTGAAACTTGATGCCCTAGTTCCTCTTGGCAATAGTGAAAAGGTACAAAATGAAACTTCTTCAACTTTGAAAATTCTTCCACCAAAATATGCACACTAATGAGGTGATTTAGCCTAGCCCTCTTTTCTTGATGATATATGGAGAGAAAACCTTAAACTAGGAAGCCCTAGTTTTTGTTGTCGTACAGTGCCTTCTTTTAGAGAGGATCTGATACCATGTTATTTTTTCTTTAGATATGATTATTTTATATAGGATATTTATATGAAATAATAACAAGTACAACACGATGCATAAAATGCACGAGACACAAAAATTTTCACTTGGGAAACCATAAAGGAGAAAACCCCGTAAACTTCCTCAGAATAGTAAGATGATCAAGCTTAGTAATAAGAAGTATTCAATAGCTATCTATCTCTTCTCCTTTCTCTCTCTCTCTCTCTCTCTCATGTGAACTTGAGAGCGTGAGGTGTTTATAAATGAGGGAGAGTGCCTCCCTATTTATAACATTCATGTGACTAACCAAACATAAGACTATGGCCCACTTATCTTCCCTAACAAGGCTGGCTTCTCCTAGAGAGGCTCCAAATACACATTACAAAACAACTACCTCAAGGTCTAGACATAACTAAGACATCCCGTAAGGAGGTAAACACATATCTAAAGGGGGTACAATAATATACAATGTAATATCTTCCAAAGTTACAAATACATCAATAGGATTTAGGTGTTGACCTAGCTTGTGGATTGGGGCATACAATTCTATAAATTCTAGACAATATGCATTTATATTAAAAAACAACTGATCAAATGTGATTAGGTACATATACCCTCATGGTGCATTGGTGAGAATGCACCAAATTTTCCTAGGCTAAGATGTTTCACTGTCAGAACCTAAGCTACCTTCCCATGATCAAAACAACAATCGATCCCTATAGAACGAGAAAATTCCTAGAACAATTTGTCGATACTAAACTTGTTTTCTTTTTTAATCCCTAACTATATCATTGAATCAGTATCATACAATGCAGAATAAATATATCAAATATCCATACATAGCATGCATGAAACTATTTCATCTTACAACTAAATGAACCGTGCAAGGAATATCTTCCCCCAACAAAATAACCACAGTTGGTCAACACAAAATAGAGACAATTATCTTCTCTATAAGATCCTATCAATGAAAGTCTTGAAGGAGATTTGGATGTCATAAATTAGAACAGTTCTAGTGTGATTTTTAGCATTAGACTCAAACTCAAGTAATTTAAATATATTTTCATGATAACAACAGTATTTTTTATGCATTACATTATTTGATTCAATATATGAATTTATGTAACATATCCTAAAAGTGTTCTCAACACATTAATTCACACCCTGTATGAAAATTATATCAAATTTTCAACTATCTCAAATATATTTGTTAGATAGATTTGAATTTGTGACGTGAATGTTGTTATAGAAGAATGTGTGTTATTTTAATTTGAAATATTTCAATCAATCTTCCTTTTGTTTATTTTTATCTAACAAATAGTAAATTGAAGTTTAAGAAAAGATGCATGCATCTGCCAAACACTTTCAAAACATGATCAAACAATCTTCTATTTATTATATTCCAATATCATAGAAAGGAACCTAGATACATTTTCAATTTAATTGTTGATATTATGCATTCATAAATACCATCGGAATTACAATGGAAGAATGTAATTGATTGGCTTTCCTGCATACAAAAAATAATAAATATGAATCTATCAAATAACTATACACACTGAAACTTGGGGAGATGATTTCTAATTTAATTAAAGTGAATAAATTCATTCCTAAATGGAAATGTTCATAATATAAATAGAGACTTGAAGGAGCACAACCTTTGATTTACCACTTTGTTTTAGCTTATCAACATACTTGGCCACACTCTATAAGAAAAGCATGTGCTTCATGGTGTTCAAGAAATGCATCAATATTGCACGAAGGTATTGATTAAAAAAACCTATGTTAGTAAGGTACCTGATCCTAGTCTCCCTCTTTTGAGACCCTTCCTACTTTTTGAACTTGAAAACTTGTATAGTAATGTTCCCATTGAAAAAAAGAAAAAGAAACCAAATAAATCATTTAACCAGAGAATGACACTAGTTACCTTGTCTCCATTTGGGACAATGTTCAGTGATTATTTTACATGGTCTTTGATCTATTGCCTAACGTTGGGCCTTCGTTTAGAACTTTCACCAGTCCTAGACCTCTTCGTATTTAATTTGATTTGATAGGTTCTTCAATATGTTTGCTGTGTGGAAGTCCACAGTTTTGACATTGAAACTCACTAACTAATGATTTGAGTTGTGCACTTGTAGAAGATTCATTTGAAGATTTTTTCATAACTACATCATCATGTAATTCAGACAAAAAAATTGAGTTCTAATCATTTTCTGAATATGCATTTTCTTTAGGCTGAGAAATGTTCAAAACCATAGGGGATTATTTATGGTCACAAACACTTATATGTCTTTGCTGAGATAGATTCAGTCATAGGTATGAGGCACAATGAAGAGAGTTCAAGTTTGTTATTTTTGAACATATAGTTCTACTGGATATATTATCAACTATGTATTGGTTAAACACCAGGAACACATTCTAAATAATGGCATCCAAAAAAATTCCAGACTCCATCTCATAGAAAAACCACCCTTTAGGTGCATAAACTATAGATACATATGAACTCTGAGACACATCCAATTTAGAATGGTAATATGTCCTATGAGATATTCCAAAATTTCCTATTCCAAAATTTGAACTGCATACATCTTGTCCATATAATCGCACAATGAATAACAACATTATAACACTAGCATTTCATGTGGTAAAAACCCAAAGGGGAAACATCCACGCAGGAAAAGTATTGTATCTCATTAATGAAGAAGAAGAGATTACAAGATGGTCTCAACCTCACAGAAAACTCTCTACATTGCGTATCCCAACCATGCACTATATACTTCATGAAATTAGTTATATGAGTAAATCGTTGCTGGTTATGCCGGTTATGAGAAACTTCCCATAAACATCCGTAATATGAAACCTCCCATAAACACATTAGTTTAGCTGTCATTTAACAATCTCTACCTTGACAACAAAATTTACAAATAATTTTCCCAAGACTATTTATCACCTTTTCTTCAAACCAAGAGAAGCTACACACCAACGTAATTTCTCTAACAATATTGGTTTTGTGAACATATTTGCACAATTTTCTTTAGTATAGATCTTTTTTCAGATCTATTCCACCTTCCCTATTGGATTGTCTTAAAAAAATATATTTTACATCAATATGTTTAGTCTTACTATGATAAACAGGATTTGTAGCCTAATGAATAACACTTTGACTGTCACAGAAGACAGGCACACTGTTCTGCAACTTTCCAATTTCTCTAAGCAAACCTCTCAGCCAAATTGCCTCTTTGCAAGCATGTGAGGCAACAATGTATTTAGCCTCTGTAGTGGATAAAACAACTGTGTCTTGAAGCTTTCACATCCAACTTATCGCTCCACCTGCAAGAGTAAAAACATAACCTGAAGTAGACCTTCTCTTGTCCAAATCACCTGCGGAATATTAATCAACAAAACCACACACAGAATCACTGTGACTATTAAAGGTGATACAATAGTCACTTGTGCTTCTTAAGTACCAAAGCACCCATTTCACTGCATTCCAATGTTCTTTTCCTGGATTTTCCATGTACTTACTAACAACACCTACTGCATGTGAAATATCAGGTCTAGTACAAACCATTGCATACATCAAACATCCTACTCAATTGGCATATGGTATGTGAGATATGTAATCCTTTTCTTCAACACTACTAGGACATAAACTTGAATAAAGTTTAAAATGGGAAGCCAAAGAAACATTCATAGGCTTTGCCTTATTCATTTTGAATCTTTCAAGTATTTTTTCAACATACTTCTCCTGTGAAAACCCGAGTTACCATTTTTTCTGTCTCTCTGTATCTCAATACACAAGATTTGTTTTGCAGCTCCAAGATCCTTCATATCAAAAGTCCTAGCCATCTGAGCCTTCAACGTATTAATCTCGTACATGTTTTTTCTCACAATAAGCATATCATAAACATACAATACTAAGATAATGAATATATCATTGAACTTTTTGAAGTATAAACAATGATCATACTCACTTCTAGTATAACCTTATCTCACCATGAAAGAATCAAATTTCTTGTACCATTGCATGGGCGACTGTTTAAGGCCATACAATGATTTCTTGAGCTTGCAAACTAATATACCTTTATGATGTTGTACAAATACTTCTGGTTGTTCCATATAAATCTCCTCATCTAAATCTCCATGTAAGAAAATTGTTTTAACATCTAGTTTCTCTAACTCCAAATCAAGTAATGCAACTAATGCTAACACAATACGAATAGATACAATCTTACCAACTGGTGAAAAAATATCATGATAGTCTATACCTTGCATCTGAGAGTACCCTTTTGCGACCGATTTGGCTTTGTATCTTTCAACTACTTTCTTCAATTTGAAGACCCATTTACACCCAACCGTTTTTCTATCTTTGGGGAGTTTAACTAATTCCCATGTCTTGTTTTTATCTAGAAAATACATTTCTTCTTCCATTGCCACCTTCCACTTAGCATTGTCAATACAATCAATGGCTTCCTGAAAACAAGAAGGTTCTCCATCATCATTAAATAAAACAAACGAAACAAAATCAGTATACCTCTTAGGAGGATTTCTCTCCCTTAATGATCTTCTTGGTGTAGGTAGTGGGGTTTTCACAATTTCTTGAATTTCTTCATATTCTGTGACTTCTCTCTCACCAAAAAATTCTTCTTGTTTCTTTGATTCATTAGAAGATTGGTTCTTCAACTAAATTAGTCGTTTTGATATTACCTGTTCCTGTTCCACATCAAGTCTTACACTTTCAGATTTAATCAAAGAAGATTCATAAAAAATTACATCTTTGCTAATGACAATTTTGTGGGCAGTAGGATCCCACAATTTATATCCTTTCATTACATCATCATAACCAACAAAGATGCACTTCTTTGGTCTAGGGTCTAATTTAGAACGTTTATTTTTAGGAGTACGTGCATAAGCTTCACAACCAAAGATTTTCAAATTCAAATAATCATAAGAGTGACTGGTCCATACCTCTTCCAGAATTTTACAATCTATTGTTATTGAAGGTGATTGATTTATAAGATAACAAGCAGTAGAAATTGCTTCTTCCCACAACTCTTGCCCCAAATTAGAATTACCGAGCATGTTTTTTGCTCTTTCTAGAAGAGTCATGTTCATGTGTTATGCAACACCATTTTGCTGAGGAGTGTATACATTTGTTTTGTGTCTAACAATCTCTTCATATTTACAATATTTTTCAAACTCCAAAGAAGTAAATTCACCTACATTATCCATCCTTAAACACTTGATTGTCCTACCAGTTCTTTTTTCAACCATAACTCTAAATTGTTT
Source organism: Pseudotsuga menziesii (assembly GCA_001517045.1). Lineage (NCBI taxonomy): Eukaryota > Viridiplantae > Streptophyta > Pinopsida > Pinales > Pinaceae > Pseudotsuga > Pseudotsuga menziesii. The sequence goes on from LPNX010585658.1 coordinate 537,595, forward strand.
AAACGTATTAAACACATCAGCTTTTCTTTTTAGGACATAGAACCAAACATTTCTAGAAAAGTCGTCTACAAATAATACATAATATTTTTCTCCCCCATAAGAAATGGTAGGAGATGGACCCCGCAAATCAAAATCAACATAGTCAAGTACACCTTTACTCACATGACTACCTTCTTTAACCTTTTGTCTACGCTTCTTTCCATAAATACAATGTTTACAAAACATAAAATTCAGAGTTTTCAAGTTTGGAAGCAATTTACGATTCATTAATACCTAAAGTCCTTTTTCACTCATATGAACAATACATTGATGCCATAACTGAGTGGGTCACGACTCTTCTTCAGATACTAATGTAGTACCATTAAGTTGCGTCCTTCCAACTAGTTTTTAAAGGTTTTATGTCCTTTGTTCCTTCATGACCACTAAAGCACCCTTGGAAATTTTTAGAGTTCCATCGAAACCTGTAAATTTATGACCACAAGAATCCAATACTCTCAAAGAAATTAATTTTTTCTTTAACTGAGGTACATGTCTATTATCTGTAAGTGTTCTTATTACTCCATCAAACATCTTAATTTTAACAATTCGAACCCCAACAGTTTTACATGAATGATTTTCTGCTAAAAGAACTATTCCATCATTAACGGATTGATAGGAAGCAAACCACTCTTTATGAGGATAGATATGGTGTGAAGCACCAGAATCTAATAGCCATTCCTCATTACATTCAGAAATATTACAAATAGACAATAACTCATCAATTGTACCTGAATTAAAAGACTTCACTGAGTTTGCCTTTGACTTGGAGTCATCATTCTTGGATTCTTGTCTCTTCCAGCAATCTTTCTTGAGATGACCAGTTTTGTTACAGTACCAACATTTTAATTTACTATTTCTTCCTTTCGACATAGACTTGGAAGTATGTCTTGAATTTTTCCCTTTCTCCTTGGATCGGCCTCTAACAACCAAAGCTTCTGACAAAGAGGTTTCAAGACTGGTTTTCTTCCTTATTTCCTCAGATAATAATGCTCCAACCACATTGTCAAATTCTAAAGTATCAGTTCTACTAAGACTAATGGAAGAAACTACTTGACCCTAATACTTGGGTAAAGTACATAAAAGATTCACTGCTTTATCTTCATCAACAATTTTAACATGAATACTACTCAATTGGAAAATAAGAGTGTTAAAAACAGTTAAATGATCTGCAATCTTCGTACCTTCTTTCATTCTCATACCGTACAGTTGTCACTTCAAGTAAATTTTATTTGTCACTAATTTGGTCATATGTTGACTTTTTAATTTGTTCCACAATCTTGTTGCTGATGTTTCTCTAATAATGTTAAACAACACATCATTTGCAAGACATAAATGGATTATGCTTAGCGCTTTGGCATCTAGATCCTCCCATTCATCATCTGTCATGGTGAGAGGTTTTTCTCTTTTTCCGTCTAAAGCTCTCTATAAACTAATAAATATAGCATCTTTAACCTGCAAAGTTCAAAATTGTTTTTACCATTAAACTTTACAATCTCAAACTTTGTGCTAGACATTTTTGGAAAAATAATTTAAACTTTTCCATTTTTTTAAATTATTTTTCAACCCAAATAAAACAAGACTATTCTCCAAGTGTAATTCTGACTTCATACCACTCCTAGTTTTTTTTTTATTAGAAATATATATATCCAACTTATATAACTTTTTTTTTTATTTTATTATTGAAAATATATTCAGACTTTTAATAAAGTTTCCTCCACAATGCTTGACTTTCAATTTTTTTTTTAACAAAATATATATATATATATATAACTTTTGATAAAGTAGCAATCAACTCCACGCTCTACAACAACAACTCCACGCTCTGCACAACTTTTCTCTACGCGGTGCTCGCGGGCTCAAAGAACAACAGGGTTGGATTCTTCACAGCAAATTTCCTTGACTGTTTCACCTCTCCATCCGGCGAGCAAGTCGCGATCCTCCTCTCTTCCACGCGCGACCTCACCTTTTTTCAGTAAGTTTCCCTCGCTTCTCGTAGTCTCTCCACATGATCTATCGTGAGGCTCTTCAGCGTGAGGCTCTTCCACGGGGCTCTTCCACGTGTTTCTTCACAGCCAGCTACAGACAGAACTCCTTCACTGGCGTAGCTACATTTTCATTCTTCAGAAACGATTCCAGGTGTTGTCACCTCCACGCAATGATTTCAGGTCTCCACGCTCAGCAGTCGGTAGGTTCCAGGGAAATATCCACGCTCAACAAGGATTTCAGCAGTCAACGACCAGGCAAAGCTCCATGCTCAGCAGCGATTTTACCACACGGTCTCCTCTTACAGAAGCAAATATTCCTCGACTTCTGATACCACTTGTTATATTTCATAGACACATTAAATTAATCCTTAAAATGAATAACAACATTAGAACATCATCATTTCATGTGGTAAAACCTTAAAGGGAAAACATCTACGCATGAAAAGTATTGAAGCTCATTAATGAAGGAGGAGAGATTACAAGACGGTCTCAACCTCACAGACAACTCTATACATTGCGTATCTCAACCATGCACTATATACTTCATGAAATTAGTTATATGAGTAAACCATTACCGGTTATGCCCGTTATGAGAAACTTCACGGAAACATCCATAATATGAAACCTCCCATAAATACATTAGTTTAGTTGTCATTTAACATCTTGTTTCAAAATTTGAACCTCATACATCTTGTCCATATAATAACATTTCATTCCACATGCCCTTTTCTATTTTCTTTTTGAAAGATGTCCCCAATGCTTTACCATGACCACAATGAATGGCAAAAAAATATAGCCAAATGCTTCACCATGAAGCAATGAATGGCAAAACAATATAACCAAAACCAGGCAATAATTTTTCTGAACATTCCTTGTCAGTGTCCAACTTATGAACACTTTTAGTCTAAATTATCCGAGGAAAATCCTTCAGTAAGAACCCTTTATGACAAGGGTGTAATTTATTCCAAGTGTGGGTCTTATTTAGCATGCCCTCTCCCTTAGCAATCTCTCTCCACAACTCTTGAGGACTAGATAAACCCGTAATATGTTAACAGGATATCCCATTCTAAAACCAAAACCAAACTGAATATAGATGGGAGACGTTTAGTATTAGATACAATTAATAGAAAGAAATTTATCACCACAATAAAAACAATATAGATGATTATGAAACATATTCCACAATTGGATGTCACTATTTGGGATGAGAGACGTTTTGTATTAGATAGAATTAATAGAAAGAAGTTTATGAGCACAATAAAAAGAAAGGATTATATAAGCTACTTGATGATAAGGAGGAAAAGTCACACACCATAGACATTAGTGAATAAACAACGTTCCACTTTGGAAACAAAGGTATAGTCAGTCAGATTTTCCATATGTTGGGTTACTAATAAAAGTTTAAATGATATTTGGAATTATAATTATCCAAACGAAAAAGAACATGACACATGATGCTTTCCTCATAAGAAAATAACATAAAATGGAATTTAAATGGAGAACTTGGAGGGAAGAGACAATTCTCGAATTGGTGCATGTCCACATATATGCAGCGTGATGAAAGCAATCATTATTTTTGGTGCCAAACATTTATTGTTCGTAGTTGTTTTTTAGAAGTTGTGGAATATTTTCTTAACCCAAAGTCAAATGTTTTCATTAGATTTCAAAATTTGAATTTGAAGGTTGTTGAAAAGGAGTATGGTAAATGCATTGAGATCCTTCACACATATAATGGAGAATTTTTCTCAAACAAGTTAGTTGAACTTTGTAAGAGAAATGGAATTCAATGTCCTTACATTTACAAAAATGTATTTGTTGAAAAAAGAAATTGCATAGTTTTGCAAATGGCCATATGCATGCTAGAGCATAAGGCATTTCCTAATAAGCACTGGGGTAGCAATAACACCCACTGTAGTGTACTTTCTAAACAAATCCCCACAATGGAAGTGCAGAATATTATTCTAGAAGAAAATTGGTCCATAAGAAAGCTTTAGGTTATCCATTTTAAAGTTTTGGTGTTTATTGCATATCTATGAATTCAGAAAGAAAAGACTACAAACATAGATCCAAAATGCAAAACTTAACATTTATTGGGTATAGTGAACAACATAAGGATTTCATGATAGTATAAATTTCTATTAACAAAGTGACATACAGAAGGGATGTTATCCTTTATGAGAATGTGGGGATATTTCATCCCATTTCAGATCAAACATCAAATCTGAAAATTGATGATGATAGTTGTAGTATGGCCAAAACGTCAGCCATTTTGCATGAAATGAAGATTCCATAAATATACGACCCTATGGAGTTTGGGTATAAGGAGAATTCAATAATGACATCACTAAAAGCTATCCAAATATGGCAGAAAGAAAGGCTAATTTGAGGAGAAGAAGCAAAAAGAAAAACACCAAGCAATACTACATAACTTTAGACGATATGAAGTTGAAGGATTTTCCTCTATTGAGAGAAGAATGGCCAAGTGGAACTCAAAAAAGAGAAGGTACGAACTAAGTGTATTTAAATTTATTTGTTATTGTTGATGCAAAACAAAGTTACCTAAAAAATTGGGAAAAGATCGACAAGGAAAAAGAGCCAAGAGTTTCACTAAAATTGGTTAGAGGTCAAGAAAAAGTTAAAACAAAACTTAGCAAGTACCAAAATCAACAAATTCAAAGTTTAAGGGGGTTTATTGTCATGTCCCCTCCCATCCGAGAGGACGGGACTACGACACTATTGCTATCATTTAAGGAGGGAAACTAGCCTCATGAACATAGTAAAAAAATGTATTGAGATAAAACATACACAGATGCATAACAATTGCAATTATAAAGCGGAAGAAGTTCATCCATTCAAGCATTCAACATGTTCATATAATTCATGTAAGAAAATACAGTTGCAGAGATTAAATACACAAGAGATACTTGTCTTGAAAGGAGCTTGTCCTGTAACCAGCTATGTCACTGCAATGTTCCACCCAACCATAGGCCAGTGTGCTCATCAATCTCTCAGAAGCACTGCCACCCCACAGCCGGGAATGATTCCCAAAAGGAATAAGGGAACTACAACAGGCTCACACATAGCCAAATACATATCAAAACTCGGCAAATCCAAACACAGTTGGGTTTATTAGGCTATTAGGGAGGTGAAAAAGTTGAATTGCTAAGCTAGTGAGCTCAGCCACAGAGCTATGGACACCTTCACAAGATCTGGCTTGGATTTCCCAACACCTACACACCCAACACAAGGAAGCATCCCCTTCTCTACTATACAGTCCCTCAGGATGTTCCTTCCATTCCAATGCTCTTCAGGGTGTGCAAAGAAGAAAAATCATCCCTTGTTGATCTGTCTGTGAGTTTCCCTTCTACACTATGTTTATCAAGCTAATTCAGACCCAATTCCACTCCAGACTAGTTCAAATCAAAACAAAATATGCACCCACAACAAAATACAAGTTCTTGTCTTGAGGAAAAATGTCTTGGTAGCTAAGAACGAAAATGGAAGATGGGTTAAACAGCCCCTTGATAGCAATTCGATTTCCAGAAACGTATATGAGCTTCACATGGCCAAAATGACCTCAGCAAACACCCAAATATCATGGGTCTCTTATACCATTCAATGTGCAACCAAAAAAGGGTTTTCTCCAGTCGGGTAATGAGGAAACAACAACAAAAATGTCAAGGAAAGAGCCCAGCCACTAAGCATTTCCAAAACAACCTCCCAGCCATGGGAAAAATGAAGAAAATTGCCAAAACTTGAATGGGGAATGCACAGGAGCTCCCAAAAAACGTGAAGAAGAGGAGGATGTGAATGCATGAGGGAATGGGCAACATTTTTGGGCATTTACTTGGCCCATAAGTCAAAAACATGTTTCCCCAAAAATGGGTGCCTTCCCCAAATTCGAATTGTTTGACTTCCATACTCTTCCCATCTCCATGCAATAACTACCTCAACCAATTTCTGGAAGAAATAAATGATTGGACATAAAAGACAAAATGGGTAGTTGACAGTTTGATGGGTTCTCCCTTTTACATTTGGCTTTTCCCCATTAGCTCAAGGTTTGAATATCCCCCCCAACTTATCCTTAGGAGATCATGCCCCCATCTCTTTTAATGTTGCATTGACATAGCTGGTTGTGGGCATTTTAATTAAATTGCATATTTACATGATGTCCAAAATTATAATGTGCCTGGCTAACACGAAATACCATTGGCATCGATTTTAATTGCCAAAACATAAAACACTAAATCAATGGTGGGGATTTTCGTTCAGATTCACACCATGATTAATTACAATATATACATCATATACATTTTTAATACAATAGGGGTCAAAACCAGGGTGTTACATTTATAGCATTCCTAGAGAGTTTGATTGATCAAAACTGAGTTTAACTCTATATTAATCATGAGACAACTCACATTGATTGAGTCAAACATGATCAACACCGAGTTTGACTTAGCACAATCCATAAAATATCTTTTTTGAAACATTATGGAAAAAACCTCTTTTCCAACCCGATCCAAGTACACAATCCCTATTTCACTAATGAAAAAGTAGTATCTGTAGAGAAACATGATAATACTTCTATAACATAGAAAAAAAAGAGCATTACTTTATTGTACTACTAGGGTAGGTAAGAGGATATTTGAGTAGACAAACCAAACTATATATAAATGGTAAAGGGTTGAAATTATTCAGCCAACATTGACTCATACCACTGGTGAGTCAATAGTTAGATAGGTGTCTTATGAATTGATTTTTATACACTAGTGATGCCAGTTACATGCCATTCAATTCATCTCTAGTTGTTGAATGTCGACACAACTACAAAGCAGGTCATAGACACTCTTTATAGATTTCTTGGACGATGCAAGTAAGACCACTCACCAGAAATAAGAGATATTAAAAATAAATGAATAAAGGTGTAGGTATTCGAATCAACACTTAAGATATAAAAGAAAAGAGCATAAAAACTAGTAGAATATCAAATGTAAGGAGCCAACTTGAGAATGCATAATCACTAACACAAAATTTAAAACTATGTTGTCAAATAACCCAAATCTTACCATACTTTGAACGTACATGCAAGAGAAAGAAGAAAGAATTAACAAAACACCACATAGTGTTCACATCCAAAATACATTGGTATGTATTATGTAGATGCATAATCTCGATCCTAACTCCCAACAGGTTAGAATTTAGATACCTAATTTGTTCTAAAAAAATAATATGCATTGGGAGAGAATAGAAAGAAAGAATGGGGATTTGCTTTATAATTTTTCCTACCTTTGAATATCAAACCCTTCATCATGAAGCCTGGTCATTTTCCACATCATTCAATGGATCACTAATGACACCACCGACTGGATGGCATGTCAGTTTATGAATACCACCTAGCTCCAAAATAAGTGGTTCTCATCTAAGTAGGCGAGCCTCAATATCATCAAAATATTTATGTTGGTAACAAGATAATGGAAATAGGAGATACCTAAGCAATATAACTTTAGATATATATATATATATATATATATATATATATATATATATATATATATNAATTTTCCGAGTAGATGGAACAAAAATGGTAAATTCATTGCCTAATGTTTGAGCTAATGCACAGATAGAGTCAATAAAATTATTTTTGAGTCCATTTACATTCCTACATATTACATATTATGTAAATCTAAATTCATTCATTTACTTTTCCCATAACCATGAAAGGAAAAGAAGGATAGAAATAACATAATATTATACAGACGGGATCACTGCATAACCAATGTTATTTTTTAGGTATTTCATGACACAATACAAACATAGAAAAACATAAGAAGAACACGGTTGATTGAGATGAATTTTCAAAAAAAAATCTTGATCATAGAATATATAGAGGTTCAAAGAACATGATGTATTATGAAGACACAGAATGTGAGCGCATGTGATAGCAATTACACATTATAAGAAGAGAAACAAATGTAATAGGACTATATATCAAAGTGGCATTCACATTTATAGAAACACTGTTTACATAAGATGCCTAACAAATTATCACCAAAATTATAGTTACATTTCCAACAATGTAATAATGATTCAAATTTTAAAGGTTCCCCTTTGTATGTGGTAGATTCCAACCTTCATACTAGAGAACATAGTTAAAAACAACTATGCAATGTGATTTCTTTCAAGAACCTCGTAAAAAAAACTTACGAATCGCATAATACAATAATGTTGGTATATAAGATCCCACACGTTGTAGATGATGTGTAACGTCCCCATACCCCAAGATGCAGATTAATTAAAAATTTTGCTTCAAGAACACTTGTTCTCTTTTCAAACACAGGGCATGGACGTTGGCACACTCTTCCATCTTCATTCTCAGGATTAAGCACCCCTGCACATCACTGTAATAGTAAGTCTACCATTAACAGATCCATTCTGTGTACATAAAACCTTCTTCCTCATTGAACCTATTCTTTTCGCACTCCACCCTCCACACTCCCTCTTTCCTCCTTTCGCTGCACAACTCGAAAATTGGAACACCATGTGCGATAGAGATATTTGACCATTTTTCCATCTTCCACCTTCCACGCTTCTTATTTCTTCCTTTCTGAACTCAAAAATTAGGAATTGAAACTTTGACTTGCGACAGATATGTTCAACCATTATTCCTACTTCTGCACTCCCACTTTCCACCTTCTGTTGCGGAACTCAGGAATCGGGAAACCAAATTTTTAGCTGAATCGTTCCATCCACTTTTCGTCTTCCTCCTTTCTGCCTTCCACTGAGGAACTTAGGAAGCAGAAAACCGATGGAATGATCTCTTCACCTTTCGACTTACCTCCTTCCGCATTTCTCCTTTCCGCCTTCCGCCTTTCCACCTTTTGCTGCAGAACTCAGGAACCAGAAGGTTAACTCTTTACCTTAATCTTTCCCAGTTTTCCACCTCCCACCTTTCGTAGGTGGATCTCAGGGTGCAAAAAAACACTTTTGGCGTTATTGTTTCCCCAGATTTCCACATTTTTCCTTCCGCAGAAGGATCGTGGCATGCAGAAACACTCAAATCAGCTGTAAATTGACTCTTTAACCAGGATTTTCTAGCCTCCAATGACTTAAGAAAAATGCATTGAAAATACAAGGAAAATATAGAAGTAAAATTTAGGGAAACATACACAAGTAACCTCTACTTAGTCATCATCAAGCATTCAACATGAACATAGTGATTCGTAGACAGATACATGGCATAAACAAGCATAACAGAGATAATTATGCAACGATTAATCCTACTTCATTCATAGAAATCATTCTTCCTTATCGATTCATTATATTCATTCATGAGCAACTTCAATGCATAAACAAGAATGTCACAGAATACTTATCTTGATGATGAATTTGTCCCGCAACTAGCTATGTGACTACAATGTTCCACCCAACCATAGGCCAATGTGTTCATTAATCTCTCGATACCACTGCCACCCTCGAGCTAGGCATGATTTCCACAAGGAACTAGGAAACAATAGGATTACACACAACCAACACACCTCAAAACATAGTAAAACCCACTTACAGTTGGGTTTCTCAAACTATCCAAGGAAACAAGCCAAGACACAACAAGACACAACCAAACCAACTAACAGTTGGGCTTATCAGGCTGCTAAGGCAATGGAAAGGTAGAATTTCTAAGCTAGTGAGCTCAACCACAGAGCTATGGACTCCTACACAATATCTGGCTTGGCCTCCTCAATACCAGCACCACCCAACACAAGGAATTATTCCCTTCACTGCTACACAGTTCCCTCAGGCCATACCTTCCCTTCTACTGCTCTTCTAGGTGTGCAAAAAGGATTTACCAACCCTTCTTGATTTTTCTGTGAGGTTCCTCTCTTCACTAATTTTATCAACCAATTCTGGTCCTCTCCCATTCCTTGGTATTCAAACCAAAACAAGGATGCACATCACAACAACCCACAAGGAAAACACAACACATAGGATTCACTCTGTAACACAAAGAAAAATCACTGCAGAACCACACTTCCACAACTCAATATAGTACGCAATGCATAATCCTCCTTGAATGACTCCTATATGAATCGTGAATGATAGAATGAACAGAATGAACCACAACATTCAAGTGAAAGCCAAATGATGGAATGGGCACACATTCACATGGACTTACTTGATGCAGACGTAAGAATACGGGTTCCTGAGACTTCAAACTTGCAGGCTTGATTAGTCAAGCCATCAAACTACCATGCCTTTCTCTACCCAAGGAATTAACTTCTTTACCCCCCTTCTGGAAGAATTTAATGATTGAGGATAGAGGAGAGAAAGGTATTTGAGGGTTTCATGGGTTTCCCCCATTGGCTCAAGGGGTTGACTAATTCCCCGCCCTATCCCTTATGGAATCATGCCCCCATATCTTTCACATTTGTAGTCCCATAGCTAGATGTGGCATTATATTAATTTGTACATCTACACGATATATAAAAATATATAGTGTCCAACTCAGCACCAAAACCATAGGTATCAACATTGATCACCTATCCACAAAGCATCAATAAATGGTAGGGCCTTGGAATTGAGATCCTTGCCATGATTTAATCACAATACATACATCATGTACCATTAAATACCATGGGGTAAAAATTGGGGTATTACGGTCCCCTCCCCCTTACAACATCATTCTCCTCAGTTCTTTGCAAACTTAAACAAACAAAAAAATGCTACACTGGGACCACCTCAGTGCTCTACAAAATTGAACAAAAATGGATGTGCCACTCGCATGGCATCCTCCATCTCCCAAGTAGCCTCATCAGGAATGTAGTTCTCCCTTTGCACCTTTACCTGTCCAATGGCTCGATTCCGGAGCATGGTGACCTTCCTGCCGAGGATGCACAATGGATCTGTTTGGAACTCTTTCTCGGGTCCCACTTGGATCACACCCCAATCAATCACATGGTTAGGGTCATGTACATATTTATTAAGCAAAGAAACATGAAAAACATTATGAGACCTAGTGCTAGTAGGAAATGCAATTCTATATGCAATTGGCCTGATTCTTTCAAGCACTTCAAATGACCCACAATATCTAGGTGGAATCTTGGAACAACTTCCAAGATTCAAGGAAATATTATTTTCCCTCACTCTGAGGTAAACATGATCCCCAACACTAAACTCTCTGTCCACCCTATGTGTGTCTACATAGCTCTTATGCATATCCTGGCCTGCTTTCAGATTCTACCTGATCTTTGCAACCTCCTACTCCATTTCCTTGAGCAATTCTGGACCAAGCACAATCCTGTCCATTGGATTATCCAAAGTCACGGGTGTCCTACACCTTCTTCCATACAAAGCTTCATAAGGATTCATCCCCAAGGATTCTTGTTGTCCATTATTATAAGGAAAATATACCAAGTGTAAATAATCTTCCCACTTAGTTGGCTTGTCCATCACATACATGTGAAGCATGACTTCCAACACTTGATTCACTCTTTATGTCTACAGATCAATATGAGGATGATAGGTAGTGTTGAAGTTCAACTTGGTACCCAAATCTGCAAACAAACCCTTCCAAAATTTGGAAGTGAACTTAGGCTCCCTATTAGAGACTATTGCCTTAGGAAATCCATGCAATCTAAAAATCTCCTTCATGAATATTTTTGCAATAGCATCAGTCTTATAAGTGGACTTGACAAGTATAACATGCTTTGTATTTGTCGACTTTTCCACCACCACCATGATGGAATCATGTTGTCTCCAAGTCATTGGAAATCCTGTAATGAAATACATGGAAATCGCTTCTCATTTCCATTCTGGGACTGGAAAAGGATGCAACAAACCTGCTGGGTGTTGATGCTCAACATTCACATGCTGACATCTCATGCACTTTGAAATATAATCAGCAATGTCCTTCTTCATTCCTGTCGAAAAGTACTACTTTCTGGCTGTAGCAATTATCTTCTAATATCCTAGGTGACCAAAATATGGAGTTTGATGGATCTCATCCTAATAATTCTCCTCAAATATGCTACACATGGAATATAAATTATGTTCTTACAAGTAAGAAGTCCATCTTATTCCAACTTATATCCCTCATACATATTTTCAAGACTTTGTTGTTGCAATTTGTCCTTGATCTGCACATACATTTCATCTTCACCAGTATGATTAACAATATGTTGTCTCAAATATGATTAGAAAATACTAAGAGATGCTAGGTGCATGTCGTGCACCTTCCTACTGAGTGCATCAACCTCTTTATTTTATTTTCCTTTTATGTGTTTGGTTTCAAAATAAAACTCACATAAAAACTCCATCCATCTAGCTTTCCTAGCATCTAGAGTAGGCTGATCAAACAAATACTTCAGACCACAATGGTTTTTCCTTAAATCAAATTTTATTCCCATTAAGTAATGCCACCACATATTGAGAGAATGTACTATGGTTGCAAGTTCCAAATCATGAGTGGTGTAGTTTTTCTCATGATCCTTCAACTTTATGGATTCATAACATACCACATGGTTATATTGCATAAGAAATCCTCCAAGTCCTTGTCCACATGCATCAGTACACACCACAAAATCTTTCCCTGGGTCTGTAATTTTCAAAACTGGTGCACTTGTGAAAATATGCTTCAACTGCTGGAAGCTTTCCTCACTCCTTGGTGTCCATTCGAATTTTATCCCCTTCCTTTGAAAAGAAGTGATAGGATGTGCAAAATTGGGGAAACGCTCAATGAAGCTCCTGTAGTATCTTGCAAGTCCCATAAAAGATCTCACATTTGTTACATGTCTTGGAGTAGGCTAATTCATAATGGCTTCAATTTTTTCAGGGTCTATAGACATTCCCTCCTCTGAGATAATGTGACCCAAATAATGAATCCTATCTTTATAGAAATCACATTTGCTTAGCTTTGCATACAACTTATGCTCCCTTAGCAATTTCAATACCAATCTCAGATGTTCTTCATGTTCTTCCTGATTCTTTGAATAAATAAGAATGTCATCAAGGAAAACAAGAACAAACTTGTCCAAGTACCTGCTGAAGACACTATTAATATGACACATAAATGTAGTTTTTATTAGGAATATTGAACCTTCTATGGACAGAAGTTGTTCCTCTAGTATGAATGGTTCAAATCCAGAACAAATGAGTGAATGACAAAGGATGAAGACCTTCCCTGAATGCTATAGACACCTGGAATACTGCTTTGATCATGAAACTGTGTACCTGCAAACATGTCAAACATACAATCAAATCAAAGCTACCAGAAAATCATCTACATATCCATGCCAGTGACTAAGGAATCAAGCAGCATATACATGTGAAATCAAAACAACAGATATGTGGGATGGAAATCCGCTTTGCATTAAGAATGTATGGAGAATATTACAACCGTTTCCTTAGTGTTGACAAGCTCCTCCACGAGAAAAACACTTCATCCCCATAAGCTCCAACTTTTCTCTCTATGCTCTCTAATGATTTGGACTAGGTAGTCAATTCAATAGCATAACAATACCTCTATAGTTCTCCCCCTCAACTATGGATATGAGCTTGTATTTATAAGGCTCAATGGATAGGGATAGTTTAAAGAATGGTGGGTGAGGTGGCTCCAAGATCCTATCAAGGGGGATCTCAAGCTCAAACTAGCCCATAATGATAGGGATAAGCGAGGACACGAGGCTCAAGTTCTAGAAGCCTCGAGAAACTTCTCTTTTTTCGATTTTACCCAGGGTACCACTTTTGTTCCCTTATGATAGAGCGTTTTAGGTGAGAACCTATTTAAGAACAAAGCCTATAGGCAATGGCACCGCTTCTATATCATAGGATACAGGAAGTAATAAACAAGGTACCACTCATCAGCCACAAGGTAAGCGTGGTGCTGTGTTCTTTCAAGTAGAATTGACAAACAAAGCAAGTTTCCACTCCAAGTGTTGGGATTGTTGATGTATTTGTAACTTCAGAATGTATTCACCTATGTATCTTATGTCTTGTACCCCGATGTTTATTCCAGGATGTGTCTGTAATTTAATTGAGTCATGTCATGCGGTGATGTTCCGATCGACAGGATCTATAATGTAAACAAGTCATGTCAAGTCATTGTGGGTAACCCTCCTATTGTTCAAGGGTTAAAGTCCCCGCAGTTCCCAGGCGCTAGGGTTATTAGACTCACCTAGTGAAGTCGGCCCTAGTAAGGTTTATTCAAGTCAGGAATTAGTATAAATAGAGAGTGAGCCTCTCTATTTATCACACAATCACTCACACTCAGTTGTAGCACATAGCTGAGGAAGAAGAATACACTAGGGCTAGGAAGAAAGAGGTTGCTGCTATCGGGATATTATCTTACTGTTTTGGGGTTTTACTTTTGGTGTTGATTCTATCTTTGAGGAAGTTGCGGGGTTTCCTCCATTTATGGTTTCCTCGAGGAAAAACACTGTGTTCATTGTTTCTTGTGTTTGATTGTTGTGCTTGTTATTGTCTCAGTTAAAGATTCTAATAATGCTAGCTTAATGTTAACAATCTAACATGGTATCAGAGCTAACCTAAGAAGAAGACACTGTGCAGCTGCGGGAACTAGGGCTTCCTACTTTCTGGATATTCCTCCACATATTTTCAGCAAAAGAAGGTTGGATTAACTCTCCTCCTTAGGGCACATCTTTCTATCGAACCAGAATCTAATTCTGAGGTTTTTCAGTTTTGGACCCGACACTGCTGCCAAAATTTAGGGCTTTCCACAGAAGTGGAATTTTTCAGTGAGCCCAGGCCTGGATTGATATCCTCCCCAAAATCAAAGTTAGGGATCAAGATCAAAGCATTTGGTTGGATAGAACTCCGGAAAAGAAAAACCCTAATATGCTCCTAAACCAACACTACAGAATTTTAGCTCCAAATCCACATCTGACATCTTGACCTGGTAAGATCTAAATATTTTATATTTCCATTTTAGGTTCTCAGTTAAGATGTCTCATCATACCAAGCTTGATGAAAATATTGAGGGAGGTGATAACTTCCGATCCTAGAAGTATAGGATCTCCCTGGTCCTGGAAGAAAATGAGTTGGACTCCTACATCCATGAGGAGGTTCCAGTTCTAGAGGGAGATGAGGCTAAGGCCTTACATAAGAAGAAGTTGGTTATGGAAAAGAGGATTATTTCTGATTCAATCAAGGATCACCTCATACCATAGGTGTCCTCCCTCAAGACACCTAAATCTATGTTTGATTCCCTAACCAAATTGTTTTAAGGGAATAACATAAACCGGAAGATGACTCTGAGAAACTAGCTGAAGAATGTAAAGATCCAGAATGGAGAAACCATCCAGTCTTACTTTACAAGTGTCTCTCACATCAAAGAACAACTGGAAGTAGTAGATGAAGAAGTAGAAAATGCATAGATTGTAATTACCACCTTGAATGGTCTCCCTAGATCATGGGACTCCTTTATTCAAGGGATATGTGCCAGAAAGAAGTTAGTCAAGTTCAGCAGACTATGGGAAGAATGCTCTCAAGAAGAAGCTCGGATAGCGGCTCAAGAAGAAAATATGGGAAGCAAAGATCAAGCTCTCACAGTACAATCCAAGAAATCCAAATCTAGCCACCACATAAGTAAGTACTCTCATCAAAGAAATAACTCTATAAATCCTAGAGATTTGTCTAAGTACATTTGCTATACATGTGATGAAAGAGGACATTTTTCTAGAGATTGTCCTAAAAATAAAAGTAGCTCTCACAAGAAGGAGGGAAAAAAGAGAAGACATCATGCTCATGCTGCAGAGGATGATGAACCTTCCATGAAGAGAAACAAACAAGTCAGTGATGATTCTTCATGTGATGAAGAATATGTTCTAATTTCCACTCTCACGGGAACTATCACACATGGCAACAATTATTGGCTTATAGACAGTGGTGCTTCCAAGAACATGACAGGATTCAAGGAATCCTTTGTGAAACTATCTGAACATGAATCACCTCACAAGGTGAAACTTAGAGATGACTACCAATATACAATAAAAGGTAGTGGTGAATCCTCATACAAGCTAGACTTTGGAAAGTCTATGACAATGAAGGAAGTATTATTTGTACCAGGACTAAAGAAGAATCTCCTCTCCATATCTACATTAGATGCAAAAGGAATGAGGGTTGAATTTATAGATGGTCAATTCATCATGTGGCCAAAAGAAAATACCATTAATGATGTAGTAGTGATTAGGGAATAAGAAGGAGGCTTATACAAATTGAAGGGACATCCAGAACAAGCTTTGGTTCATGACTCAGTAGAACCAAATGAGCTTTGGCATAGAAGGCTTGCACATGTGCATTACAGAGCACTACCACTCGCAAGAAAAGCTATTGAAGGTCTCCTAGAAATGCAAAAAAAACATTAAGGTGTATGCAAAGGATGTGTGAAAGGGAAGAACACAAAGAAGACATTTACAAGTAGCGAAAGCAAGGCAAAAGGAATCTTGGAAATCATCCACTCCAATGTATGCGGTCCAATGTCATCCAGTTCACTAAGTGAGTATGCATACTATGCTTCTTTTATTGATGATTTTTCTAGAAAGGCATGGATATACTTTATGAAGAACAAAGATGAAGTATTCAGTAAGTTCAAGGAATTCAAAGCCTTGATCGAGAACCATGCGGAAAAGAAGATCAAGACCTTTCAATCAGATAATGGCAGATAATTCACTTCGAATGAATTCAAAGAGCTATGTAAAGAATCAGGGATTAAGAGGGATTTTTCCACTCCTTATAATCCACAATAGAATGGGATTGCAGAAAGGAAGAATAGAACTATCATGGAAGTTGAAAGAGCAATGCTTCATGATCAAGATCTTCCTATGCATCTTTGGGAAAAAGCTGCCAGAATAGTGGTGTATGTATAGAACCGTACTCCACACAGAGTACTCAAGAACAAGACTCCTGAAGAAGTCTTCTCCGGTAAGAAACCAGAAGTCAGCCATCTCAAAATATTTAGTTGTCCAGTGTACATTCACATTCCAAAAGAGAAGAAGACAAAATTAGATCCTTCAAGAAAGAAGGGTATATTTGTGGGATACTCTGAAAGATCGAAGCCTTATAGAATATACTTCCCAGGTTTCAAGAAGATTGACATCAATAGAGATGTAAAATTTGACAAAGATTCAACCTACATCAAATCTAGGAAGAAACCAGCTGAAGAACCTGAAGAAACAAGAGAACCTAGAATTCATGATACAATCATGAACAAAGAAATTCAAGAAGAAGATCGAGAACTAGAAGAACCTCAAAAACCTATAGATCCACCTATGGAGAAGAATCCTCATAAGAGGAAACCTGCTTGGGTACATGAAATTATCCAAGGTGCAGAAAGATATGGAGCTTCAGAAGAAACACCCAGAGGAAGAAAAAGAACTAGATCTTTCTCTAGTTACGTAGCCTTACTATGTGACATTATTGATAAAGAACCTTCCAACTATGAAGAAGCGACAGAATAGAAAGAGTGAAAGGATTCTATGATCGAAGAATATCAATATATCATGAAGAATGATGTTTGGGATGTTGTCCCAGGACTAGAAGGGAAGTCCATTGCAACTTCCAAATGGATCTACAAGATCAAGCATGCTGCTGATGGCAACATCGAAAAAGATAAAGCAAGATTCGTGGCTCATGGTTTCTCCCAGAAAGAAGGAATAGATTATGAATAAACCTTTCCACCTATAGCTAGATACACTTCCATACGATCAATAATTTCTCTGGCTGCAGTGATGAAATGTAATATACACCATATGGATGTCAAGACTGATTTCTTGAATGGCGTAGTAGAACAGAAAGTGTATGTAGAACAACCACTCGGTTTTGAGACACATGGTAGAGAGTCTCATGTATGTAGATTGAAGAAAGCCCTGTATGGTTTGAAATAGGCACCCAGGACATCATATGGTAGAATTGATGGTTTCCTATCCAGTTTGGGCTTTACCAAGAGTAAAGAAGATTCTAACATTTACTACAAGGTTGAAGATGGAAATCCAGTGATACTCCTACTATATGTGGATGATCAGTTTGTAACAAGTATGGATGGGTTGATTGCTGATACGAAGAGAGTTTGAAATGAAGGACTTGGGTATGATACACTATTTCTTAGGCTTGGAGGTGTGGCAGAATGTGGATGGGATCTTCCTTGGACAAGGGAAGTATGCAATAGAGATTCTGAAGAGATTCGGGATGATGGACTGCAAGGCCATAACCACACCTATGGCATCAAGCCTTAAGCTATTGAGTGATGCTTCATCTAAAGCGATTGATGCTACAATGTATCATTAGATGATTGGGTCCTTGATGTACCTGACGAACACGAGACCAGATATTTGTTTTGATGTGAACACCTTGAGCTAGTTCTTAACAGATCCAAGACATGTTCACTTGATTGCTTCAAAACATATTCTGAGGTACCTGAAGGGTACAGTTTACTATGGGCTCAAGTACGAGGAAAATCAAAAGATTAACCTAGAGGTTTATGTTGATTTAGATTGGGTAGGTAGTGCCATTGATAGGAAGAGAACTTCAGCATGCTACTTCAGTATGGGATGAGGTGTGATCTCTTGGTTTAGCAGGAAACAATCCTGTGTGGCACTGAGTATAGCTGAAGCAGAGTATGTTGCAACTTGTTCAGCTAGTTGTGAGTCAGTATGGATGAGAAAGCTACTGTTTGATTTATTTGATCTCCATATGGATGCTACTTGTATTTATTGCGACAACCAGAGTTGTGTGAACTTGTCAGAGAACCCTGTGTTCAATTACAAGTCGAAGAATATCAAGATCAAGTATCACTATATCAGGGATATGGTGCAGAGAGGTAGTGAAGCTCCAGTATTCTGCGATAGAGGAACAATAAACTGATGTATTGACGAAGCCATTGGCTAGAGTGAATTTTGAGTACTTTAGGGGGAATCTTGGTGTTCTCCAGATCGAGGTTCCCTCCAAAGGGAAACGATGAGACCGAGAGCATTCTGACATGGTGAGAGGATTAGGTTCCTTCCATGGTAAGATGTAAGGGATGAGACATTCTATCATGGTGAGAGGATTTGGTTCCTTCCATGTCAGATATGAGTGCTAATCCATTCTAATGTGACTGCAGGATTAGTCCCTACATGATCAGATGTAAGGGCTAAATGCCATTCTTGGAATGGAGGCACTTGGTCAGTTACCAGGAAAACTCAGTCTGGGACTGAGGTCTATTCTAATATGACTATAGGATGTAGTTATACATGATCAGATGTAAGGGATAAATGACATTCTTGGAATGGAGGCACCTGGTCAGTTACCAGGAAAACTCAGTCTAGGACTGAGGGCCATTCTGATTTGACTGTAGGATGTATTCTTACATGATCAGATGTGAGTGCATGGCCATTCTGATGTGATTGAGGGAGGTGTTCCCACTTGATTAGATATAAGGGCTGATTCCATTCTCTAGGAGAATGGAGGTAACTGGTCAGTTACCAGGAATCCTCAGTCTCAGACTGAGAGCCCTTTCAATGTGGTTCTTTTGAGCATGGTCGGATGTAAGTGCAGATCACTTTCAATGCGGTGCTTTCAAGCATGGTCGAATGTAAGTGCTGAGCCTTTTTAATGCAGTGCTTTCAAGCATGGCTGACTATATGTGCTGAGCCCTTTCAATGTGGTGTTTTCAAACATGGTCGGATGTAATTGCAGAGCCTTTCTGATGCAATGTGTTCACACATGGTCGGATATAAGTGTTGATCCATTCTAGCGTGATGTGTTTACACATGGTAAGATGTGAGTGCTAGGCCTTTCTGACAAGATGAGGTCAGATGTGAGTGTTGGGCGTGCCTTTCTGACAAGATGAGGTCAAATGTAAGAGCTGGGTGGGCCATTCTGACTTAGGGTCAGATATAAGCGCTGATGAAGACCTACAAGAAGGATAGGCCTATAACCAGCATGAAAAAGGGTTGGCTCTATAAAACTTCCTATGACGAGAAGAATCAAGAGATAGCACCGATGATGATGATGGTCCAGACTTGAAGATGATCCAAATCAAGTGATGATCTAGATGTGATGATGATCCAGAATTGATGATGATCTAGATCAAGTGATGATCCATATTTGATGATGATACAGTGATGATCTAGCAGTGATGATCCAGTGGTCATGATGATGCAAATCCTGTGATGAAGAAGACTTGAAGACGATGATGAAATGAAGACGAAGAAGACTTGAAGACGAAGAATACTTTAATATGAATACAACTTGAAGATGAATATGATGAGATGATCAATTCAATATAGAGAAGAAGACCAGTGCTGAAAATTGTGTCGAAAAAATACCTTCCTGGTTAAGAGGGAGTGTTGATGTATTTGTAACTTCGAAATGTATTCACCTATGTATCTTATGTCTTGTACCCTAATTTTTATTCCGAGATGTGTCTGTAATGTAATTGAGTCATGTCATGCCCCGATGTTTCAATCGGGATGATCTATAATGTAAACAAGTCATGTCAAGTCATTGTGGGTAACCCTCCTATTGTTCAAGGGTTAA
The DNA here is from genome assembly GCA_001517045.1 of Pseudotsuga menziesii. Taxonomy (NCBI): domain Eukaryota; kingdom Viridiplantae; phylum Streptophyta; class Pinopsida; order Pinales; family Pinaceae; genus Pseudotsuga; species Pseudotsuga menziesii. The sequence goes on from LPNX010585658.1 coordinate 558,147, forward strand.
AGTCCACGCAGTTCCGGGGCACTAGGGTTATTAGACTCACCTAGTGAAGTCAGCCCTAGTTAGGTTTAGTCAAGTCGAGAATTAGTATAAATAAAGAGTGAGCCTCTCTATTTATCACACACTCACTCACACTCAGTTGTAGCACATAATTGAGGAAGAAGAAGACACTAGGGCTAGGAAGAAAGAGGTTGCTGCTATCGGGAGATCATCTTACTATTTTGGGGTTTTACTTTTGGTGTTGATTCTATCTCTGAGGAATTTTCGGGGTTTTCTCCATTTATGGTTTCCCCGAGAAAAAACATTGTGTTCATTGTTTCTTGTGTTTGATTGTTGTGCTTGTTATTCTCTCAGTTAAAGATCCTATTAATGCTAGATTAATGTTAAAATCTAACAGGGATTAAGGGATAAAATAGGGGTTGAGGATCTCATCACATGATGGTGACATGATTTAGGTATAAAATAATGCCCCCAAAAGCATGAGGCTTAGAGGGATATGATAAGTGAGAGATTTGAGAGAACAAGTTGTCACTTCGAGGTGAAAATGTCAGCTCAGTCAGAGAATGTCGTTAAGTAGGCATCTGTAGTACATCAATAATTTTGAATCATAGACAAATGTAACCAACTCACGGTTGCGGACCAATACAAGACAGATCCATGACAGGAATAAACAAGCATGGCTACTAGAATACAATGTAGATCCATGTGATAGAGGACTCAAACTTGGACATAGCTACCAGACATACAACGTAGATCTATGTCATAAAGACATAAATTTGAGCATAGCCATGACCATACAAATGTGGATCCATGCTAGATATACAAAACTCCATCGCAAGCTAGGGAAAGCAATGAGCGCTAAACAAATACCCAGGGTATTCATCTCGTCTTCCACAAAGTACGATTCTGTCCATGTGATTACAATGATCTAGAGTTGAACATGGTAGAAACCACTTGATTACTAGCTAATGATGTGAACTGTTAATAGTGCAAGGGAGATCACCATTGATGTCAATGATTCCCAAGGTACCCTAGTACAATCTACTGAGCGTGAATAGATGTCTTGATGCTGAACACCCAGTCGATTCTATTGGTCAAAGGTCAATGATGTGAACTTGTGTTGAGAGCAATAGAATCTTTCATTGAGGCATACAGATCTCAAGGTACTAAATTTTGTTTCTAAGACTATTTCCTGAATGATGAGCTGATGTCGATGGGAATAGGCTCATCGAAGGAGGGCCATGATGAGTCCCACATTAATGACACAAAACTATGAACATAGTTTTGGAATGATGTGAATGAAGTAACCATAAGACTGACTCAAACGTACTGACACAGAGACTGTTTTGACTATAGAGGTAAACTTCTTCAACTTCCCTTTGAACATCGAGTGGCATGACAAAAGACTTGGAAGCATGACTAGACCAAACAAACACACAGTGCGATGGTGGACAATGCATTCTTTTGAAAGACTCAAAGGAGTGACATGACTCATGCAAGTGGATCGTCATGGAGATCAACTGAATACCCAATTGAATGAAATGATATGTAGACAAGTGCCATGTTCAAAGGTAACGACAAACTACTGCCATTTATTTGCAAAATGATTCCCTTCCCATTTCCCCCATCATGGTTGATGAGTGCCTCTTTTCGGTTTTACAAGTTCAAAGAGGGTAAAAAACACTCGTTATAGCTCATCCGAAGAAAATTCGAAACTCATATGTTTTACGAACTTGAGAGAGGAGGGGTTCGTTCCCAAAAGAGGGTCTCTCAATGTTTAATTTAATGAGTCCAATGAAATTTAACTCAGTATCATTCATGTTTAGAGAGTCTAAATGACCACGGAAGAAGACTCCAAAGGGTCCTTTTTCGTATGATTTAGTCCCTAAGGCCCAAAAAAGTATGAAATAATACCTTAGAGAACTATTCTAGTCATGATTGGCTGGAGTGTTCCTTTTTCATAAACAGTCTATTCGAACTGAAAAAGAGATAACCCACCGTTGGAGAGACGACTCTTCAAATACTTTTACGAGTATGAAGAAGACAAGTACTTGACTATATTTTCACATTTTAAGAGTCTGAAAAGAGATTAAAGAAGACTCTATTAGACTTTTTCATGTTTGAATCCAGAGCACGAAAAAGTAATAAACTAAGCTCAAACCAAATTTCATGTTTTAACCAGAGCACGAAAAATGAAAAGTATGCTCAACACCATCTTACTGTTTTTAACGAGGTTAAAGATCAGTTGAAAGAATGCTCAAAGATTGGTTTCATTTTTACACAAGCTCGAAACCAATGGGTAAATTATGTTTGAAAAAATCCCATTAACATGATATATAGAGGTTGGAATCTTTCCCCATCATGATTGCTAGTGAAGCTTACCCCTAGCATGGTTGCTAGTGGCTCGACATGCCCCCAAGATTCGTTTCATTTAACGATTGTTTTTCCATACCCAATCTAAAAACCTGGTTACTAATGTGAAAATGTTCACCAGGAGGGTAGGAAGAACAAGAATCGGGCAGGTGAAAAGAAGGTTCAAGTTCTAACACTAAAGTGAAGACTCGACTCAAGGGAAGGGGATCTATTTCATTTTTACTTAAGATTGAAACAGAAGGTAACTATGGTTGGAACATGGTTTCATTTTTATGCAAGCTTGAAACCAAAAGGTAAACTATGCTTAAGGAATCCTACTTCATTTTTTAACGAGCTTGAAATAGAAAATGAACCATGCTCAATAATGATTTCATTTTTATGCAATCCTGAAACCAAAAGGTAAACTATGCTTGAGGAGATCCATTTCATTTTTTAACGAGCTTGACATAGAATGGGAACTTTTCTCATAAGGATCTGTTTCATTTTTTAATGAGCTTGACACAGAATGGGAACATTGATCAAGAATGATTTCATTTTTATGCAAGCTTGAAACCAAAAGGTAAACTATGCTTGAGGAGTGGTTTTATTTTTTAACGAGCTTGAAACCAAAAGTAAACTATGCTCTCAAACTTGCTCCTAAAAACATGATATCTAGAGGTTGGTAGGTTTCCCCCATTTCATAAAAGCTAGAGGCTTAGCTCCATTATGATGTCCATAGAGTAGAGCCATGCCCCCCATTTTACCTATGATGGGAAGAAGCTAACTAGAAGAAGGGGAAGGAATCACAAGAACATGCGGCACATTCAGGTCACTTTGATTACTAGGAGTCACGCAATGGTCAGGTGTAACAAAGTAAAGATGGTCAATAGTCACAATATTCCCATCACGGGGAGAATGCATAACTCTAAATAGTGTGGACACTATGGCTTTCATGGTGTACACATAATCCTACCCAAGGAGTAGATTGAAATCTAAAGGAACTTGGACCACCATAACATCAATACAGACAGTTTTCCCTCCTAATGTAATAGGCAAATAAGGAAGGGTCCCTAAAGGTGCAGTAGGTCTACAATTAAAATCCAGTATCTGATCGGTGGATGGCACAAGCTGAGGTGAACCTAAATATTTTCGATCAGTTGAGGATAGAATACTAACAGAAGCCCCTTCGTCAACAATAGTGCAAAGAATTCGCCTAGCAGTAACATTCACAACTATCTAGAAAGGAACACTCGAATGAAGACGAGACTCTATTAGGTTACTCCAATCAAAGGAAATAACTTCACGAATTGGAGAGGGTTCTATCGAAATAGACAAAATTTCCTCTTATCAAGAACAATCAGAATGGAGGATAAAAACTTCAGTAGGTTTTAGTTCATTCTCTATTGGAAGAGAAGAACAAGACAAATATTTGGTCAAAGAGACTACTTCAGTCTTAACACTCTCTGATGAAAGAGCGAGATTGGGTGGAGATGACACTAACTCAACCAATTTAACTTAACTCTCCAAAGGAAGAGTGGGATCAATTATAGATGAATCCGAATCGACCACTTGGTCAACCAGTGGGGATTCAAGAGACAACTTAGGATAACATGTTGGAAGTCGTTGATGAGAAGTAGTAATATCTTCCAACAACTTAGAAGCTTCATCCATGAGAGGACAAAGGTAATTAAAGTGCATGTCCTTACAAATCAAGCAAGGATTTCTTACTTTACCCTTTCGACTCTTAAGAAATGGGTCACTAGTTGAAGGATTATGGTCAACATGATGATCAGAGGTTGATGACACAGACAGTTTGGACCTTTTAGACCACTCTTCTTGTACACGGGAGACCGAGACACTCCTTAAGAAGGTGGTCCCCCTTGCAAAGCTTATAAGGGAACTTGGGTTTTCCGGGTGTTCTCTTAGAACAGGAACCATCAAGAGTAGATGGTTACTGCTTTTTCTCTTTCTTATCCTTCTTCTTCTTACCCTTCCCTTTATTCTTCTTCTTCTTATCCACATGACAACTAACTGTAGAGATTTGGTTAAGCGAAGAAGAAGAAAGGGATGAAGCCACAACCGACGAAGAAGGAGAGGGATTAGGTTGAGGTTAATCCTCTCTCAGAGGAGAGGTGACATTTGAGACATTAGGTGTAGCATGAATTACCAGATTAAACAACCAGACCGGTAATCCTATAGCTAACCCAGTAAGATTTAGAGTGGCAATAAAGGGAGGACCAATACCTTGACTTGGAGGGAATACAAAAGGTACACCTTGGAAAGGGACCTCTTGAGTGGTAGTCCCAGGTTAGGATGTCATCTCTAAACTCTCTAATAACCCCCTAACTACCACGCACAAGCAAGTACTACCCAAACTAAAAGAAACAAGCAAACGTGTGAAAGGAATGGATAAGAGTCAGGAACCTCATAGGATAGGCCAAAAGGATAACTCAGATGGTCTGAGGATTCCTAAAAGGGTCTCCCGATATATGCAAGGTACGTGGGAGCTCAAATCGGTAGTAGTGTTGTCTAATGCACAACCGTTCACAAGGGGCCTTCTGATATACAATCTAGTATGTGAAGTACCTTTCTATATACTTCAAGGGTACGTGAAAGGCCGTTCCATATACCGATGGTATGTGGAAGAACCGCACGAGTCCTGGGATGTAGTCCGGACAAGTAAAGATAGCTCCTATGCTTAAGGACGCCCGAACACGTCTCTAACTTATCACTCAAATTGCTAAAAGTTCTAACCTAGTACTATCGTTAATTTTATCTTGTGCATTTAGGTGGAACCATGGAGTGAAAACTTGAAATTAAAGAAGATGCACACTGATCTATATGATAATGCAAGTTTTCCTTTTCAATGAAATTATACCTAAGAGAGGGAGAGAGATTTACTTTTATTCCCAAAAATTCACACCCAAAAGCAAATGCAATTCTTTCTTTTCAAACGAAAAGGAAAATATCAATGCACCCCAATAATCTTCAAAGCAAATAAAAAAGAGATCTAGAGAACATCAAACATAAATAAACCAAAAATGTTTCCTATCTTTTCATGCTTGAAAAATATGCATAATAACTTAATGGAAAGATGATTTCACTAACGTTTCCAAACAAAACTAACTGTAATGTACATGAAGATGAAAACAAATATTTCTTCTTAATGAAAGTAAGATCTAGAATTTCAAACAATCATGCACAAAACAAGAAGAAAATCATTCATAAAACTTACGAATAAATAAAAAGAGAGAGAAAACTAAAACTTCTCTTTGAAACAGATAAGGAAACGAAGAACCAATCTCTCCTACCAAGCACTGAAAAAATAAGCATGTAAAAGGAAACAAGAATCACCCCAAGAAATGAAAGACTCAAAACAACATGGATCACTCACACATTCCAAGTCCAAAACAAAACAAAGCATACACAAGAAAATGAAATGTATATTTCCAATTTTAATGACTAATATCTACAAAAAAGAGCAAGAGGTTTCAAGCAAAGAAAAGAACACAAAATCCAATGCAAGAAACATAAACTTTCTTTGAATGCAGAAAGAATACAACAATCAAAGTGACTGCAGAATATACAAAAATACACTTCATTTTCATAAAAAAGTAAGCCAAAAACACACAAAAATCAAAATACAAAGTCTAGAACATGGCTTACCTGGCACCGCGTAGATGAAGTTGCTGACAGGAGGTTTTGAGGTAGACCTGCTCCTTTCTCATTGGAGTCAGGTGGTGGCACCGCGCATTGCTAACTGGACTCAGGAGGTGGCACCACTTCTTGCCAAAGGCACATGTGTGGTTCCCTGAGTAGATCCAAAACACAAGTGTAACATCCCCGACCCTCCGACCGGTGAAGATGACGCTACGATACATCAAATCATTCGAGCATCTAGCCCAATGAGCATGGACATACATATATGTAATGCTAAAGCATGGTACTTAAAACATCAAACATATTATGAGGCATAATCATTCATATACACAATGGAAGAAAAACATATCAATCAATACTCATGCATATGCATATCAGCATCTAACATGTATATCATCATTCATCAATGGTAATTATGATTGCAAACACAAATTAGGCAAGAATACTTATCTTATAAAGAGCTTGTTTCACAACCAGCTATGTCGCTGCAATGTTCCACCCAACCATAGGCTCCTGTGCTCTTGAATCTCTTAGTAATGCTGGCACCCCCGATCGGAGCATGACTCCCCAAGGAATAAGGAACTAATAGGCTTAGACATAGACAAGGATAAAAACACCACAAGGGTACACAGTTCAGCGAAGCCAACATGGTTGGGTTTATCAAGCGAACAACATATCAGCCAAGCCAGCACAGTTGGGTTTTTCAATCCATCCAGGAGCTGGGAAAGGATAAATGATAAGTTGGTGAGATCATTGAAGAGCTACAGACACCAACACCAGAACCATCCTGGCTTCCAGAACACCCACACACACCCAACACAAGGAAATCAGTCCCTTCTCTGCAACGTAGTCCCTCAGACCCTGATCTCCCTTCTAGTGCTCTTCAGGGGTTGTGGAGAAGAAAGGAAGCTCAATAGCTTTGTCTGTGTGGTTCTCAACCCACCAGGTTTATCAAGTACCTCAGGCCCTCATTCACCACTCCAATGCAGTCCGAGGACAAAACCACTGCATGCAAGCAGCCAAACAGCTATTCAAGCTTTTACATGGGAAAAACATAGTCGACCAGAATGTAGGAACTCTCAGCAATTCTTCAAACAATACCACCACAAAAAGGGAAAACAAAGCCATGTAAAACATGGGAAAACAACAACCCACAAATGACTATGAACTCACAGCACCCGATCCTCAATGCAATCGCTGGAGAAATTGCACAGACGTCAGTGGGAAATGAGCGAATCCTCAATCTGTGTTTGAGGGGAAAAAGACACAGCAAAAGAACATAACTATGAATGCCATTACGACCACAATTCCATGATGGAATAACAAAACATTACGCAGTCTGGTCAATGGTGGAAAAAGACACAAAGCTCTGTGTGAACAGAGGAAAGAATTGATCCGCCAGTCCACAAATTCGTGAGGCAGAGGAGAACCATATTTCTATGTGAACGAGGAAGAAACTCACAGACTAGAAATCGGCATGAGAGAGGGAAGGTGAACCCTCGACAATGGAATGTGGAACCTTTTAAGTCTGCCTAGCATGAGGGAAACGAATAGACTCTCGATCCCCAGTGGATAGATCATCCGCTACCCCAAGGCATGTCATGGAGAGAGTGTGAGCATATTGGTTTTTCTTCCAGCCAATCATTTCCCCCAACTAACAACAAAATAACTAAGGTGGTGGTGAGCGAAAGAGAGTGGTGACACATGGCTCTTCCCCCATGACTCAATGTCCAACATTCCCCTTCCTTATCCTTTGGAATCATGCCCCTTCTTAATTCAATTGCAGTGAACATAGTTGGTTGGGTTATTTAATTAAAATGCACATTCACATTATGTCACAATTTAATATATGCCGTATGTCTCGATATACCATCGGCGACCATTCCAATCCGAAACATAACACAACCAAATCAATTGTGGGGTTTTTTCCTTTATCTCCTCACCATGATTGTTTACAATATATGTATCATGTATATTTAATGCAAACGGGGTCAAAACCAGGGTGTTACATTCCCCTCCCCCTTCAATAGCACTATCCTCAGTGCTTTACAAAATTTGAACAAAATGCTACAATGGTACTGCCTCAGTGTTCCATAGGATTGAACAAAAATGGATGTGCCAATTGCATGGCATCCTCTAGCTCTCATGTAGCCTCTTCAGGTTTGTAATGTTTCCATTGCACCTTTACCTACCCTATGGCTCGGTTTTGGAGCATTGTGACCTTCCTGTCGAGGATGCACATTTGCTCGATTTGGAACTCTCCCTTGGGTTCCACCTGAATCACATCCCAATTTATCACATGGTTAGGATCATGTACACATTTCTTAAGAAAACAAACATGAAAAACATTATGAGCTGTAATACTAGCAGGAAATGAAAGTCTATATGTAATATGCCCTATTCTTTCAAGCACTTCAAATGGCCCATAGTATCTAGGTGACAGCTTGGCACAACTTCCAAGATTCAAGGAAATTTTATTTACTTTCACTCTGAGGTAAACATGATCCCCAACACTGAACTCTTTGTTCGTCCTATGCTTATCTGCATAGGTTTTCTATATGTCATGTGCTTCTTTCAGATTCTACCTAATCTTTACAACCTCTTGCTCCATTTCCTTGAGCAATTCTGGTCCAAGCACAACTCTGTTCACTGGTTTATCCCAAGTCACTAGTGTCCTACACCTTCTTGCATACAAAGCTTCATACAGACTCATCCCCAAGGATTCCTGCTGTCCATTGTTGTAAGAAAACTCTACCAAGTGTAAGTAATCTTCCCACTTGGTTGGTTTGTCCATCACATACATGCGAAGCATATCTTCAAGCACCTGATTAACTCTTTCTGTATACCCATCTGTCTGAGGATGGTATGTAGTGTTGAAGTTTAGCTTTGTACCGAAATCTGCAAACAATCCTTTCCAAAAATTGGAAGTGAACTTGACATCTCTGTCAGAAACTATTTCCTTCGGCAATCCATGCAATTTGAAAATATCCTTCATGAAGATCTTTGCAATGTCATCGGTCTTGTACGTAGACTTCACTGGTATAAAATGTGTTGCTTTTGTCAAATTGTCTACCACAACCATGATGGAATCATGTTGTCTCCAAGTCATCGGCAATCCTGTAATAAAATCCATGGAAATAACTTCCCATTTCCATTCTGGAACTGGCAAAGGCTGCAACAATCCTACTGGGTGTTGATGCTCAACCTTTACCTATTGACATTTCATGCACCTTGAAATGTATTCAGCCATGTCCTTTTCCATTCCTAGCCAAAAGTACTACCTTCTAGCTGTAGTAATTGTCTTCTGATATCCTGGGTGACCAGAATACAGAGCTTCATGGATTTCATCCATAACAACTCTCCTCAAATCTGCTACATTCGAAATATAAATTATTCCTTTATAAGTGAGAAGTCCATCTTCTTCCAATTTATATCCCTCATACTTCTTCTCAAGACTTTGCTGCTGCAATATGTCTTTTATATGCTCATACAATTCATCTCCGGCAACATGATTACCAATCTGCTTCCTCAAATCTGATTGGCAAATACTAAGAGATGCCACATGCATTTCTTGTACCTTCCTGCTGAGTGCATCAACTACCTTGTTTTCTTTTCCTTTTATGTGCTTGATTTCGAAATCAAACTCACATAAAAATTCCAGCCATCTCGCTTGCCTATCATTCAGAGTAGGTTGATCAAACAAATACTTCAGTCCACAGTAATTTGTTATGAGTTCAAATCTTCTACCCATCAAGTAATGTCTCCACATCCTCAGAGCATGTAATATGGCTACAATCTCTAGATCATGAGTGGCATAGTTCTTCTCATGCTCTTTCAGCTTTCTTGACTCATAACATATCACGTGGTTTTCTTGCATAAGGACTCCTCCAAGCCCTTGTCCGCATGCATCAGTACATACCACAAAATATTTCTCTGGGTCTGCAACCTTCAACACTGGTGCACTGGTGAAAAGATTCTTCAACCGCTGGAAGCTTTCTTCACACTTCGAAGTCCATTCGAACTTTACTCCCTTCTTTTGCAAAGAAGTGATGGCATGTGAAACCTTGGAAAATGATTCAATGAATCTCCTATAGTATCCTGCAAGTCCCATAAAATATCTTATATCCGTCACATTCTTGGAGTAGGCCAATTCATAATGGCTTTGATCTTCTCAGGGTCTACTAATATACCCTCTTCTGAGATAATGTGACCCAAGTACTGAATTCTATCCCTGTAGAAGTCACACTTGCTCACTTTTGCATACAACTAATGTTCTCTGAGAACTTGCAATTTCAATCTCAAATTCTCTTCATGTTCTTCCTCATTCTTAGAATAGACAAGAATGTCATGAAGGAAAACAAGAACAAACTTGTCCAAATACTTACTGAATACGCTGTTCATAAGGAACATAAATGTAGCTAGTGCATTGGAGCGACCAAATGGTAACACTACAAACTCATTATGTCCATACCTTTTCCTTAAGGCTGTCTTATGAATGTCTTCGTCCTTGATTCTCACCTAACGATAACCAGACCTCAAGTCGATCTTGGAAAACAACTTTTCTCCTCTCATTTGATCAAAGAGGTCATCAATCCTAGGAAAAGGGTATTTATTTTTCACAATATCCTTGTTCAACTATCTGTAATCAATACATAACCTGAGTGTACCATCTTTCTTCTTCATAAACAAAACTTGTGCTCACCAAGGAGACACACTCGGTTAGATATACTTCTTTTCCAACAACTCTTGCAATTGCATCTTCAACTCTAGCATCTCTGGTGTACTCATCCTGTAGGGTTTCTTGGACACTAGTACTGCTCCTGGCACAAGTTCAATGATGAAATCAATGTCCCTCTATGGAGGAAGCCCTAGAATCTCATCAGGAAACACATCCTTGAATTCTTGTAACACCTGATAGTCCTCCAACCTAGGAGTCTCATCTCCTATTGGTTCCAGAATATGAGCTACATACAACTGGCAACCTTTCCTAGAGAACTTCTTCAACTGCATTGTTGAAACCTTCCTTACTGAGATTACCTTCGGAATACCATTCACCACCATTGGGTTCCCTTTTTCATCCATGCATTCAAAAGTATTGTTATAACAATCAAGCTTCACTTAGTGAGCTTCTAACCAATCCATTCCAATGAGAATATCATAGGAACCAAGTGGTAGGACATTCAGATCTACAGAAGTGTTTAATCCATTCATTACCAATGGACATTTCTCTACCACTTCACTGACCTTTCTCTTAGTCCTAGTGGCTAACTGAACTAACCAAGATTTTCCATGCTTTACCTTCTTAAAAGCACAAATATCCACTACTCTAGGAGTAATCTAATTGTGAGTATAACCAGGGTCAATCAAAATAGAAATATATTGTTCAACAATCTTACCTGCAACTTCAACCACAGTTGACTGGTGATCTGCCTAGCAGTCCTCCAGTGCTGCATAAATTCTAGGGACTGCTCTTGCTACTTGACCCATTGTTTCTGCTCCCTGAATGTTATAAGATGGTCTTGCACTTTCATTCTCAAGTGGACAATATCTGCGCAAGTGAGGTCCTTCACATTTCCAACATTTGAGTGGACCTTTATTCTGATGTGGCTCTTTAGGCTTTCCACCTATCACTCCAACTGGATTACGCGCAGCTTGGGATGGCTTCTTCTATTGATTCCTGAATCTAGAAGGTTTGAAACCTTTCCTTCTTTGGTCAAACTTCTCATTCTTCTTGTCCTTCCATGCCTTATGGTAATCAGGTTTACCTTTGCTTTGTTCATAGAAATACTTAGCCTTCCTTATTACTTCTTCAAGGGTCCTAGGTTCATAAAACTCAATTCTATCTTTATAGGTTTGAGGCAATCCACTTAGAAACCGCTGGATCTTCACTTTTTCATCTTTGATGTACCGGACATACCTCAACAATTCCAAAAACTTATTTGCATATTCATCCATGGTCTACTATCCCAATCTCAGCTCATGGAACTCCTTAATCTTATCATCATAATACCTATTAGAGAGGTATTTCTGCCTAAAATACTTCTTGAACTGTTTCCACTTTAGTTTCCTTTCACTGATCTTCTTTACTTGCTTGAATTGTTCGCACCAAATGGATTCTCTTCCATTCACATTCAATATGGAAACTCTTGCCTTCATGTTTCCTGAATAATCATACACTTGAAAGTACTTCTTTATCCCAAGAAGCCAAGCTTCAGCTTCTTGTCCCATCTTTATCTCACCATCAAATGTAGGAGGTTTAGCTTTCCTAAATTCATTTCAAGAGTGATCCCTATGGTGTCTCCTTCTTTTATTTTTATGAGAAGATGAACTTGTATCCCTGCTGGATTCTTTAGAGTCAGATGATCCATTGGAAGTCCTTCTTCTTCTCCTAGTGCTGCTCCTACTTCCTTCTGGTCTTGATGTACCCTGTCCAGAATCTATCTTTTTCTTGCAAGTTTGTCAAACTCTGCAATGTGGCAGCATTCAACTGATGCTGCTCTTCCTAGGCTTTAACCAAGCTTCTCACGGTGGCTGCAACCTTGGACGGTGTCCACTATAATATCCTTCCATTAGACTCTATGTCATCATTTCCATTATGGAAATTTTCTCCCATGGCATCTTCTACTCGCTCGTAAGAATCCTGAGCATCATACCAATCATGGGTTCTCATGATTGAATCACCTCTTGCTTTACGACACTATTCTTTCTAGAGTACCGCTCTTGGAAGTTGTCTATAATTCTGCAATGTGTCGGTAACAAACTGTTAGATGCATATCATTAATATAAAACCAAAACTACTTACCTTCCTCTTCTGGAAATTCATAAAACACAGTTTTTCTTAAAACACAAAGTTTTTCTATCTTCCTTTTCAACCCTGTGACCACTGATAGTCTGCTGAAATCTACTTGAAAAATCACTGAGAAATTCCCTTGAAAACCCCAATTTCCTTAATCCCAATCGGACCTCTTCCCAGCTATTTTTATGATCTGCATCGGCAAGAAAATCAACTGTTCATCGGGTGCACAGTCCCTTGAGCAGTCGCAACGGCGAAAAGTGATCTTACAATGGTTTTTGGAGACATCTCTCAGCAAGTTGCTCGTCTATTTCCTTCCAGCGTGTCGGGCCTGCAGTGGTCTATCATTATGCAATGACGGCCAACAATCCTGTTACAATTTTCACGGACCAAAGCTTTTTCCGTAGTCGGACCGACATCCTACTATGGCATCGGACACTTAGTCCTCTAGGCATCCGCAACGACATTTTCCACAAGCCCTAACTCTTCCTCAGTGTCGACACTCCCAAGCACTACACGCCACCATAGTATGTTATCAGAATTTGGAACCATTATACACTAAACACCTCAGCATCGGTGAGTGGAGAGACTAATGCATTGGCGGGATAGTTGTTAAGTATTCCGCAACGGTAGCCCATGATCTTCCTATGTCTTCCGCGGCCACAATCCCATCGATGGTCGAAAGCACTAGCTGTTGTAGTGTCGGATGGATAGTTGACTAAGCAGCTGCAATAGTGAGTCACCTTCATTGAACTTTTCCCGATCGGTGATCTGATCCACTAACATTTCCTGATGGCCGATGATCTTGTTCCTTAGAGAAAATTTTGAATTTTCTTCTTTCCTTGTGTTCCAGTGCATGGGCTCTTCCATCTTCTATTCATCAGCGATGCCAACGACTATTCTCCTCTGATCACCGATGATCCCACTCCTTAGAAAACTTTCAGAAATTTGGTGCCATCAGCGGTCAGAGGCTCTAACCATCGGACGCATAGTTTTCTAGCAATCCGTAAGAGCGAGCGCTCAATCAACTATTTTCTGCCAACGTCCATCGGCGGTCTCATCAACTAACTTCCGTCAATGGTTTCGACATTTAAACAAAATTTTAAAACTTTCTTCTTCTGTCAGTGGTCGGAACCACTAAGCCCTACTCGTCGGCTTTCAGTCCACGCGGCAGCTGCAACGGTAGACCGACAAACAACTAAATCCTTCTGCGGTATCGACAACCCCAACAAGAATTTTCTACCGATGGCATCGACGGTTTGAACAAGTAATTTCTCCTGGGGTCCGCCACCGCATCGGTGGTTCCGTCATCTAAATTTTGCTGACGATTTTATGACTTAGAAAAATTTCAAAATTTTTCTCTTTTCACTTTCTTCCACCACGTCGGCTGTCAAAACGAATAGCAACTGCTGCATCGGACAATTAGTTCCATATTCACCCTCAACGGTGGCAATCCATTCAACTAATTCTTGTCGATGTTCATCAACGATCAATACTACTAACTTCCACCGATTGCCGATGATTTTCTTGCCTTAGAAAATTTTTGAAAACTTGCTCCATCGTCGCTGTCGGTGCTCCCTTCCACCAACATTTGCCGATCGCCAAAAGTCAAAACATCGAATGTTCTTTCCACTATGTGGAGCCAATGTTTAAGCGGTCTTCGACTGATCTCTGCCGAAACCACGGCTCCCCCATCCTCTATCTTTTGCTGACGGCTGACGGACCTTTAACAAATTGTGAAATTTTCTGTCAGATGTCCTCCATCGGGTGGCCATCAGACTAATACTTCCGCTGTGTCGAAGGAAATTCGCACTAATTTCTTCAATGGGCCAATGATTGCATTACTTAGAAAATTTTGTGAATTTTATTGTCTTAACCCATTTTTCCTGGTTTCTTCTGGGCAGTAGGCAACCTGCCTCTGTTAACTATTTCTCATGGCCCTCTCAGGCCCAAATGTTGCAACATAAGCTCTGTCACTGCATCTTCACGGCCCATTCAGGCCCATGCTACAACCAGAGCTCTGATACCACACTGTAACATCCCCGATCCTCCGACCGGTGAAGAGGATGCTGCGATACATCAAATCATCCGAGCTTCTAGCCCAACGAACATGGACATACATATATGTAATGCTGAAGCATGGTACTTAAAACATCAAACATATTACGAGGCATAATCATTCATATACACAATGGAAGCAAAACATATCAATCAATACTCATGCATATACAGATCAGCATCTAACATGTATATCATCATTCATCAATGGTAATTATGATTGCAGAAACAAGTTAGGGAAGAATACTTATCTTATAAAGAGCTTGTTCCGCAACCAGCTACGTCGCTGAAACGTTCCACCCAACCATAGGCTTGCGTGCTCTTTAATCTCTCAGCAACGCTGCCACTCCTGAACCGGGCATGATTCCCCAAGGAATAAGGAACTAATAGTCTTACACATAGCCAAGGATAACAACACCACAAGGGTACACAATTCAGCAAAGCCAACACGGTTGGGTTTACCAGGCGAACAACAGATCACCCAAGCCAACACAGTTGGGTTTATCAGGCCATCCAGGAGCTCAGAAAGGATAAATGCTAAGCTGGTGAGGTCATTGAAGAAATACAGACACCAACACCAGAACCAGCCTAGCTTCTAGAACACCCACACACACCCAACACAAGGAAATCAGTCCCTTCTCTGCAACGTAGTCCCTCGGACCCTGATCTCCCTTCCAGTGCTATTCAGCGGTTGTGGAGAAGAAAGCCAGCTCAGTAGCTCTATGTGTGTGGTTCCCAACCCACCAGGTTTATCAAGTACCTTCGGCCCTCATTCACCACTCTAATGCAGTTGGAGGACAAAACCACTACATGCAAGTAGGAAAATAGCTATTTAAGCTTTTACAGGGGAAAAACACAATCGACCAGAACGTAGGAACTTTCAGCAATTATTCAAATGATACCACCACAAAAAGGGAAAACACATCCAAGTAAAATGTGTGAAAACAACATTCCACAAATGAATATGAACTCACAACACCCAATCATCAATGCAATCATTGGAGAAATTGCACAAATGGTAGTGGGAAAGGAACAGATCCTCAATCTGTGAGAGAGGGGAAAAAGACATAGCCAAAGCACATAACTGTGAATGCCATTACGAACACGATTCCATGATGGAACAATAGAACATTACGCAATATATTCAATGGTGGAAAAAGACACAAATATCTGTGTGAATAAAGGAAAGAATTGATTCGCCAGTCCACAAATCCATGAGGCAGAGGAGAACCATCTTTCTACGTGAACGGGGAAGAAACTGTTGATGTAATTGTAACTTCGGAATGTATTCACTTGTATTTCTTATCTATTGTAACCTGATGTTTATTCTGGGATGTATTGTAATGTATTTGAGTCATGTCATACCCCGATGTTTATTCCAGGAAGTTTCAATAATGAGAAAGTCATGTCAAGTCATTATGTGTTACCCTCCTATTAGTCGAAGGAGGCAAAGTCCCCACAGGTGGTGGGGCACTAGGGTTATTAAACACTCCTAGAGATGTCGGCTCTAGTAAGTAATTGTTAAGTGAGGCCGACATGTTGGAGTGCACTTCAAGTGAACAGAAGAATATAAATAGAGAGTGAGAGCCTCTCTATTTATCACTTGTAACACTCACACTCACTTATGAGGGCGCATGAGCGAGAGAGGAGAAGCTCTCTCAGTGTGAGAGAGAGAGACTGCTGCTATGTGGAGATCATCTTAATGTCTTGGGGATTTTACTGTTTTGGTGTTGATTCTATCTCGGAGGAAGTTGCAGGATTTTATCCTTTATGGTTTCCCCGAGGAAAACTCTTTGTGTCTCTTGTCTCTTGTGATGTGCTTATGTTTTATTGCTGTGCTTGTTATTCTCTCAATGAAAAGATCCTAAGATCATAATGCTAGCTTATATGATGAAAAACTAACATGGTATTAGAGCTAACCTAAGAAGAAGACATTGTGCAGCTATAGAAGTTAGGTATTCTTAATTTTCAGGTCTCTCTCCACAATCCATCAGCAAAACTATGCTAGGATGACTCTCCATTGAAGGGCCCATCTTTTTGTCGAAGCGGAATTCGATTCCGAGCATTTTCAGTTTTCGATGTGGAAATTAGGGCTTTCTACAGAAGAGGAATTTTTGAGCGAGACCCACATAAGATTTTTCTCCTCATCAAAACCGAATTTTAGAGGCCTGGATCAAGAAATTTGGCTGGGTAAATCTCCAGGAGAGTCAAACCCTAGTTTGACCCCGAGCTAGAAAAACCCTGAATACTAAAACTGATAAGTTTTGGTACAGTCACTATATTCTGAGGTTGGAGAAGTCTCAGAAGTTGAAAATTGCAGGGGCCAAAGATAACATCCTGAGTAACACTATGTCCAACAATCCGTATCCGATTCGCTATATTCTGGGATATATGATCCCTCCAAGTTAGGGTTCCAGGCTCTTCCAGAATTCATCCTTAAACAAGACACCTAGGGAGAATTGCAATATCATGGACTATAGAGGTCCAAATGGAATTCCTGAAGATGTTCCAAAAATTGTACAGACTTTACTTTATGTGTTCCAAATATCAGACTCATAATATCAACCAGTGACACGTGGCATGCCGTACAACTTCGTTGTTCTGAACAGTCCTGTAACAGGTCACCTTGGGAAAAGGATCATAAATACCAAATGGTGAAACCAATTCTGATGAAACCTATGGTTTTAGATCAGGAACATGTGAGGTTACCTCAGTGAGAAATTTCAGACATAGAGGAGTAGTAATTTCGGATATATCATAGAAACAGTAACAGGCATTTCTGCAAAAGAAATTGGAAAATTTGGGCTTCCTGTTCCGGGAGCTTCCCTCCACTGTTTTCAGAAAAGGAGTACATTGGACAACTCCATTTGAAGAGATATATCTGTTTATCCAATCAGATCTAAAATATTCCAAGTTTTGAAAATTAGGGTTTCTGTGACAAACCCTAGATCAGCTAGCTCCGAAACCAGGACGAACACCTCAAATCGGTAAGATCTAATCCTTTGCTATTTTCATTTGAGGTTCTAATTTCAAAGTGATCTATCACATCAGCTTGATGATAAGCTTGGTGAAGTTGAAAACTTCCAACCATAGAAGTATTTGATCTCTCTAAATAAAATGGATTGGACACCTACATGAGTATAGAGGTTCCAGTTCCAGAGGGAGATGAGGCTAGAAGCCTTACATAAGAAGAACATGGTCAATGCCAAGAAGATCATTGTTGATTCAGTCATGAATCAACTTGTACTACAAGTGTCTTCCATAAATACACCAATGATGTTTGATTCCTTGACCAAGCTATTTGAAGGAAAGAACATAGATCGAAATATGGCCTTAAGGAACCAGTTGAAGGAAGTGAAGATCCAGAATGCAAAGACCATATGCAGTCATAAGGGTATCTCAAATAAAAGAACAACTTGAAGTAGTAAAAGAAGAAGTGAAGAATGCAGAAGTGGTGATAGCCACCTTGAATGGCCTCCCAGGATCATGGGATTCATTCATGCAAGGAATGTGTGCTAGAAGGAAGTGATTACTTTCAGCAGACTCCGAGAAGAAGAAGAAGCTTGACTCATAAGAAGAGAAGAGAAGATGGGAGAAATTGAAGATCAAGTTCTCACCATCCAAAGAAGATCCCTCAAGCAATGAGGAATATGAAGAACTCAACTCTTGAAGAACTTCTTATCCACATTAGCATTTGGATAAGAAATGATGCTATTGCGAATGAAGAAGACGATGAAGTTGAAGGCTCAATAAGGAGTCTACCCATGAAACAAATAAAGATAAGTATTCAATTGTCATTTCATGATATTGTTTTGTTATGCATTTGTTTATATTCAGTTGATGTATTATGCATGATAGAATGTTTTCATTGATGATAGTATACTACTAATATGCATGTGATGGATAAGTAACTCATGGTGCTATAAAAATATCCATTGCTACTTATCTAGAATTAAACCTCTTTGCTGACATATTGGATTAGTGCACAATCCCAATGTTGTCCTGGTAGAGATGAAAGGCATCTAGAAAGTTTCCGTGAGATATGGATGAATGTTGTATTAGCTAAAATAGTTGCATGATCATATATTTATGCATAAGTATTTTCCAGTATGAATATTCCTTATGAAATTTTTCTAACCATACAAATGCATTTGACTTTTAGGAAAGACCGCATACATAATCACCTACAAGCAAAGAAGAATGAAGACTTGTTCTGAAGAACAAGTGACGACAGTTCAAATACAAAGAATAATATGACGAGTGCAATGACATCATTGATGCAGAACCTTCCTGCCACCAAGAAGAAAGGGAAGACCAGTTCAAGAAGTATGATGTCAGGGCGCAGTATCAAGACCTGAAGAGGAGTTCATAGTTCCATCATGCAGTAGATGGAAACATTGTGGGATACAAAGCAAGATTCGTAGCACGAGGCTTCTCACGAAAGGAAGGCCTAGAATACAAAGAAACATTTGCAGCTAGTAAGAGTTGAAACACATACATGATGAGATTGATGAAGAAATTAACCTTTGCTACAAGGTTGAAGATGCAATTCTATACACTAGATGGTCACATAGAATATTGGTAGCATAGGAAGCTACTTGTCACTCCGGTACATAATGTTTTCAGTGCATAGAGCACAGAAGACAGAGGGAGTATGATTCTTCGCTTCAGAGCGAGAGACTACAGAATATCTTAAGGTTTGACATGGTATGACAGGATGGGAAGATTACTGATGACTCTAGGCTTTACTGAGAGTAAAGTGGATTCCAACCTTTTCTTCAAGGTTGAAGGCGGAAGACCAGTGATGCTCCTGTTATGTGTTGATGCACTATTGTTCTAGGTATGGAGGTGTGGCAGAGTGCAGATGGAATATTCCTTGGACAAGGGAAGTATGCAGTAGAGATCCTAAAGAGGTTCAGGATGATGGACTGCATGACCACACCTATGGCATCGAACATGAAGCTATTGAGTGATGCTTCATTAGAGAACGGTTGATGCTACGATGTATCATCAGATGATTGGGCCCTTGATGTACTTGATGAACATAAGACCAGACATTTGCTTTGCTGTGAACACCTTGAGCCAGTACTTGACAGATTTGAGAAGTTTTCACTTGATTGCTGCAAAGCATATTCTGAGGTACCTAAGGGGTACAGTTGATTATGGGCTCAAGTACGATGTAAATTAGAAGATTAACCTGGAGGGCTATGTTGATTCAGATTGGGCAGGCAGTGCCATTGACAGGAAGAGTACTTCAGGATGTTGCTTCAGTATGGGATCAGGTGTGATCTCTTGGTTTAGCAAGAAGCAATCCTGTGTGGCACTGAGTACAACCGAAGCAGAATATGTTGCACCCTGTTCAGCTAGTTGTGAGGCAGTATGGATGAGGAAGCTACTGTCCAATTTGTTTGATCTCCAGTTAGATGCTACTTGTATACATTGTGACAACCAAAGTTGTGTGAAGTTGTCAGAGAATCCAGTGTTCCATAACAAGTCGAAGCATATCAAGATCAAGTACCACTATATCATGGATATGGTGCAGAGAGGAGCAGTGAAGCTCCAGTATGTTGCGGCGGAGGAATAGATAGCCAATGTATTGACGAAGCCATTGGCTAGGCTAAAGTTTGAGTACTTCAGGGAGAGACTTGGTGTTCTCCAGATCAAGGTTTCCTCCAAGGGAAAGTGATGAGTCCCATAGCCATTCTGACATGGTGAGAGGATTGGTTCCTTCCATGGTCATATGTAAGGGCTGAGCCATTCTGTCACGGTGAGAGGATTGTTTCCTTCCATGTTAGATATGAGTGCTGAGATCCATAGCCATTCTGACGAGTAGGTCAAATATAAGGGTTGAGCCACTCTATCATGGTGATAAGATTGCTCCCTTCCATGTCAGATATGAGTGCTGGCCATTCTGTCGAGTAGGACAGATGTAAGAGCAATTGCCATTCTAGAAATGGAGGCACCTGGTCAGTTACCAGGATCACTCAGTGTACGACTGAGTAGCCATTCTGATGTGATAGAGGGATGTGTTCCCACTTGATCATATGTAAGGGTTGAACCATTCTATCATGGCTAAAGGATTAATTTCCTTCCATGTCAGATGTGAGCGTTGGCCATTTCGACGAGCAGGTCGGATATAAGTGCAGTGCCATTCCGACATGGTGAGAGGATTGGTTCCTTCCATGGTCGAATGTAAGGGCTGTGACATGGTGAGAGGATTAGTTCCTTCCATGTCAGGTATATGTGGATGCCACATCTGGTTTGAAAAAGGACCAGCTCTGTGATGCCTCATCTAGTTTGAAAAAGGACTAGCTTTGGGAAGACTCGTCTAGTTTGAAAAAGGACTAGCTCTGTGTAGATGCCTCATCTAGTTTGAAAAAGGACTAGCTTTGGGAAGACTCATCTAGTTTGAAAAAGGGCTAGCTCTATGTAGATGCCTCATCTAGTTTGAAAAAGGACTAGCTCTGGGAAGACTCATCTAGTTTGAAAAGGGACTAGCTCTGTGTAGATGCCTCATCTAGTTTGAAAAAGGACTAGCTCTAGGAAGACTCATCTAGTTTGAAAAAGGACAAGCTCTGTGTAGATGCCTCATCTAGTTTGAAAAAGGACTAGCTCTGGGAAGACTCATCTAGTATGAAAAAGGACTAGCTCTGAGTAGCTGCCTCATCTGGTATGAAAAAGGACCAGCTCTAAGATGATACATCCAGTATGAAAAAGGACTGGCTCTGTAGAACTTCCTTTGACGAGAAGAATCATGAGATAGCACCAAGGATGATCCAGATTGAGTGATGGTTGAGATCCAGTGATGATAGCCAGCGATGATTTAGATTGAGTGATGATCGAGATCCAGTGATGATGATCCAGCAGTGATGATCCATATCGAGTGATGATCCAGATCCATTCTAGTGATGTTGATCCAGATCGAGAGATGATCCAGATCCAGTGATGATGCTCCATGATGATCCAGATCCGATGAAGATGACTTGAAGATGAAGATGACTTGAAGACGAGATGATCCAGCTGATACAGAGAAGAAGACTTGTGCTGATAAATTGTGTCAAGAGAATACCTTCCTGGTTAAGAGGGAGTTTTGATTTACTTGTAACTTCAGAATGTATTCACTTGTATTTCTTATCTATTGTAACCCGATGTTTATTTCGGGATGTATTGTAATGTATTTGAGTCATGTCATATCCCGATGTTTATTCCGGGAAGTTTCAATAATGAGAAAGTCATTTCAAGTCATTATGTGTTACCCTCCTATTAGTCGGAGGAGGCAAAGTCCCCACAGGTGGTGGGGCACTAGGGTTATTAGACACTCCTAGAGATTTCGACTCTAGTAAGTAATTGTTAAGTGAGGCTGACATGTTGGAGTGCACTTCAAGTGAACGAAAGAATATAAATAGAGAGTGAGAGCCTCTCTATTTATCACTTGTAACACTCACACTCACTTATGAGGGCGCATGAGTGAGAGAGGAAAAGCTCTCTCAGTGTGAGAGAGAGAGACTGCTGTTGTGTGGAGATCATCTTAATGTCTTGGGGATTTTACTATTTTGGTGCTGATTCTATCTCTGAGGAAGTTGCGGGGTTTTCTCCTTTATGGTTTCCCCAAGGAAAACTCTTCGTGTCTCTTGTCTCTTGTGATGTGCTTATGTTTTATTGCTGTGCTTGTTATTCTGTCACTGAAAAGATCCTAAAATAATAATGCTAGCTTATATGATGAAAAACTAACATAAACTCATAGACTAGAAATCACCATGAGAGAGGGAAGGCGAACCCCCAACAATGGAATGTGGAACCTTTTAACTCCACCGAGCATGAGGGAAACAGATAGACCCTTGATCCCCAGTGGACAGACCATCCACTACCCCAAGGAATGTCATGGAGAGAGTGCGAGCGTAGTGGTTTTTCTTCCATCCAACCATTTCCCCCAACTAACAACGAAATAACTAAGGTGGTGGTGAGTGAAAGAGAGTGGTGACACATGTCTCTTCCCCCATGACTCAATGTTCAACACTCCCCTTCCTTATCCTTTGGACTCATGCCCCTTCTCAATTTAGTTGCAGTGAACATAGCTGGTTGGGTTATTTAATTAAAATGCACATTTACATGATGTCACAATTTAATATATTTCATATGTCATGATATACCATCAGCGACCATTCCAATCCGAAACATAACACAACAAAATCGATGGTGGGGATTTTTCCTTTAGCTCCTCACCATGATTATTTACAATATATGTATCATGTATATTTAATGCAAACGGGGTCAAAACCTAGGTGTTACAACAAGGATAATGAGAATTCAAGTTAAAAAATTGCTCAAATCAAGGTAAATACTGATGAATTGATAGTAAAAAAGATCATATTAGTTTAAAATAGTTCAGATCTGAACAGATCTGAAAGTTTTAAACCAAAATTCACTAAGCCAGATGGCAGATCTCACTGAAGAGAGTTAGAAACTGGAGCCTGGATTCGGACAAGGGTTCAAGGACTGAGGAAGATCAAATCAACTAAAATTTTCTTTGTTCCCCAGCGGAGTCTCCATATTTGTTATCAGGAATATTGCACCTTCTACAGACAGAAGTTGTTCCTCTAGTATGAATGGTTCAGATCCAGAACAAATGAGTGAACAACAAAGGATATAGACCCTCCATGAATGTTGTAAACACCTAGAATACTGCTTCGATCATGAAACTGTGTACCTGCAAACATGCCAAACATACAAGCACATAAAATCTACCACAAAATCATCTACATATCCATGCTAGTGACTAAGGAATCAAGCAGCATATACATGTGAAATGAAAACAACATATATGTGGGATGGAAATCATCTTTGCATTAAGAATGTATGGAGAATCTTACAACCGTTGCCTTAGTGTCGACAAGATCCTCCATGAGACAAACACTTCATCCCCATAAGCTCCAAATTTTCTCTCTACGCTCTCCAATGATTTGGACTAGGTAGTTAATTCAACAGCATAACAATACCTCTATAGTTCTCCCCCTCAAATATGGATATGAGCTTGTATTTATAAGGCTCAATGGATAGGGATAGTTGATAGAATGGTGGGTGAGGTGGCTCCAAGATCCTATCAAGGGGGATCTTGAGCTCAAACTAACCCATAATGATACAGATAAGGGAGGACACGAGGCTTAAGTTCTAGAATCCTCGAGAAACTTCTCTATTTCCCATTTTACCTAGGGTACTGATTTTGTTCCCTTATGACAGAGCGGTTTAGGTGAGAACTGCTTTAAGAACAAAGCCTATAGGCAGTGGCACCGCTTCTATATCACAGGATACAGGTGGTGTTGAACAAGGTACCGCTCATCAGCCACAGGGTAAGCGTGGTGCTAGGTTTTTTCAAGTAGAATTGACAAACAGAGCAAGTTTCCACTCCAAGTGTTGGGATTAAGGGAAAACATAGGGGTTGAGGATCTCATCACATGATGGTGACAGGATTTAGGTATAACAATAGTTGGTGCATTTGTGATATGAAATGGTACCACTACAAAATCATAATGTCCATACCTTGTTCTGAAGGTTGTCTTATGAATGTCTTCATCCTTGATTCTTACTTGATGGTAACTAGACCTCAAGTCAATCTTGGAAAATACCTTTGCTTCTCTCATTCGATCAAAGAGGTCATCAATCTGTTGTTGCTGCAACCACCATCCCAAAAAAAAATTACTTTTTAGGGCCCCCTACTCTTTCTAGTTTTTTAGAATGCCTTGAATAGTCTATCTTTACCTTGCAAAAGTTTCTTCATGACTTAGTTTTTTGCAAAAAAAACTTCTTTTTCCAAAGTTCATCTGACGTATCAGAAGAGTTGTTCGAAGGATTTCCGAATTTGTGTTTCTTATGTTTCTGAAAGTCTCACAAAAGCTTCCCAATACATCAGATGTACATTGGTATAAGGTATCGAAAAATATTTTTCGATGCTTCTCGGTTGATTATCAGAAGTCTTTCCACTACATCGGGTCGTCTTGTTGTTTCATTTTTTTATTTCCATGGAAGAGTTTTTTTTTCCACCCATTTTTCGATTGTTTGTCTCTGAATTTTTGTTGACGTTTCGGATGCATAGTCTAATTTATAACTAATATCTTCCTGAATAATATTCCGATGCCAGTGCAGGTGTTAGTTGTTTGTCTTACCGATGGATCTTTAAGCCTTTTGACCCTTTTCAGTAGCTTATTTTGTATCCACCCGATTAACATCGGGCCCATTTCTCTTTGCCATCCGAAGCTTTCGTGTTTGCTTGCAGGATCAGTCCCAATATGACTATTGGCGCCAACAAGGTTTCCTTCTTGAGGCCCATTTATCATATACTTGTTATAGCTGATTTTACCACTCCAGGTGAATTACACTTGTATGGTCTTTCCCCTGTCCCTCTGCAGACTCCTTGGACCCCTTGGACCATTTTTTGTCCTTTGATGTTTCCCAGACCATCCCTAAAAACATGTGTAAATTCATATACACAACTTTTAAACCTCTAATCGCGTATATACGCGGGTTTGACCACTAAAACCGCGTACATCGGGATGTGTACAAAATCCAAATCCTTTTGGAGTTTTCCTTGGCATGGATCCAACTCACTTGACTCCTGGCCTTCCATATGCCTTGAGATCGCTCGGATTCGAACTTTCATTACCCCTTTGAAAAGATATATAAGGAACTCTTTCGTACATTGAAGGCATAAGAGAGAATTGAGAGCAAAGAAACTATAGTCCATTGTTTCCAGAACTTATGCTTGAGTCTGCATCCCTTTGTCCCTTGGAGCACTTTTGTGTTCTTCCCAAACTTTCCTTTTGCTTGTGAGCTTGCTATCGAGAGATGGAAGATTGAAGTGGTGGAGGCCCAAGTGGGGGATTTGGTTTCTCCGATTCGTAGACATACCGACGGAGGTTGTATCCATTGTAATCTCTGATTTTATAATAATAGAAATATCTTTTCCTGTCCAATAATGTGTGTTTGAATGAATATTGTATCCATTGGATGTTTTCAAATGCTTATACATTGTTGATTATATATGCTAGAATAGATCTAACAACAATATATATAGTATGCTTGTATTGTTTACTTGTTGTTGAGGAAGTAATCTATCAATTCAAGCTGAAGTTGGAAAGCTCGACGGGGATCTACTTCAACCGTCTATAATAAGGTACGAGGTCTGATCCTTTAGTGTTAGATATTTAAGTTCTATTGCATATTGGAAAGGATTGATTTCTGGAGTCAAGCTGTCTGTTGTGGTAGCCCAATCCATAGGAATTTCTCTCCGTAACAGAATTGGTGACTCCCTTGGGGAGTTCCTAGTAGTTGTCCTTTAGGGATTTTCTATCGGCATTCAATGACTTTGAATTGCTCTTTCTCTCTTGTTTCTGTGTCGAGTCCGGGGGCATGTTTTCCTAGTAGTGTCTGATTGGTGTGAAGTTTGTCTTAGCTTATCTGTTTGCCTTGATTTTTATGCACTTGTCTTCTTGTACATGAGTTTTGAGATGACAGTCGCGTATACATGCGGATTTCTCTGCGATTTCCGCGTATACATGCGGGTTTACTGCGAACAGTCGCGTATGCTCTTAGTTTTTCGTTTTTAGTAGAAGTTAAAAGGTTGTTGGGTGAATTTTGATGATTACTGAGTCTCCTTTGATACTTCCTGAATCTGTATACACCTCCGTTTCTAACCAGAGAGGTTTTTTTTTAGGGTAAATTTTTTTTTTTAAGGTTCTTGTCATGGCATTTTCAATTTTTTGTTTGGGATTAGTGCATTAGATTTCTTTTACCTTAGTGCTTTTCTTGAGTGCTGCTTGAGTGTTCTTGTAGAGTCTAGGGGTTGTAGAATCATTCTTTTGCTTTTTATATCTCATTTTATGTCAAAAAATCCAAAAATATTTGCTTATCATCATGCATTGCATTTTGCATTTTGCATAGTACTTGCACTAGATTTGCTTCGGAGTATTAATCAGAAGTTCATATAGGAAAGCTTGCATTTATCATTTGAAGAAAATTGTGCATTTCACGTGGTAGCACACCCTGTTTTCATGGACACAATGCATTTGCATTGATTGTTAGGTGTGCATTTTACTTCATGTTGTGTTGTAACACCATTAGTTGCACGGCCATATCCCTCTTTTGAGTAATAAAGCCAATTAAAATCAACACTTAATTAAAATGAACTACACTATTTTGTTTGATAGGGTTCACCAACAAGCTTAGGTTTTAGGGTCTTGGAATAGTTCACTGTGAGTAAATTCTCCAAGACCACTAAACAACAACATGTATGTGTCTGTTAAGGTGAGTGTGTGAAATCCTTGGTATAACCAGTGTTTCTCAGGATCCTCCTCTCAAAAGGGAGTTAAGCACAAGGCAGTGTGAGCGGTTATTGATTGGGATGACCTCTAATCATAACTGAGTAGCACCGAAGATATTTCCAAGATTGTATTCGTATATGGGGGCTCTTTCGAGAGTTTCGGGCTTTGCTACCCTGCCCATACGTTCAATCCCGCCTGCGACTGTCCGCCTAAGCATTGATTATATTGAGGTGACCTTATTGGCCTTATCTAGTATATCGAGGGGGTACTTTGCAGGGGTTATTCTGCAGGTGTCCCGGCCAGCTTGGGGTTGGACAACACAGTCTCTTTACGCATTGAAGTTGAGGGCTACAATAATTGGTTACGTACCTCCGCTTGTTGAGTATGGGAGTCTCAAGCCTATCCTAGGTGAGACATACCTGCTTCATTCGAGAGCTCACTTATCCTACCCTTGATTGCTTGCATTTGGCTTTAGATTTTATTGGTGATTGCTCTGTGCACGATAGCTTTCCTAGGGTTTGCGTAGATAGAGAGTCTTTTCTATTTTTTGAGTCATTGTGGATTCGGGTGCGTCTCCTCGCCGTTCTCATCATTTAGAAGGACTTCCTCCTTCTACATATCCTCCTCTTTTAGGAGAGAGACATAGACATTCTAGGTGGACTACTTCGCACATTGATTCACACACCATGGGAGACCATATAGAAGGTATTCCTGAACCACCTTCTCCCATTCATGTGGAAGATGGGGAGTTTACTCCTACCTATGATCCTTCACCCGACTTGACTAAGTTAGGTCCTATGATTTCTAAGATAGGAACCTTTCATGATAGACCTACTCACTCTAGGGTTGATTCCCTATTGACACGTTACCGATATGGAATGTCGGAGGATGCCGAGACTCATTTCGAACCCGCGAGCACTAGTTATGGTAGTTATGGTATGTCTGGTTTTCCCACACATGATTTGGCATTTCATGTCGAGTCTGAGTTTGAGCCTAACACTATGCCTGGGGGCACTCTCATTCCTTACCATGCGGAGAGGTTTGGGAGCACTAGTCACATTGCACCTTCCATCCCGGTGGTGGAAGCTACATCACATATTCCTCCTAGGTCTAGGGCTAGTGATCCTATTAGGATACTAGATTTGAGACGAGTGACTATAGGGAATAGCACGTACTTAATTACATAGATCCCTTCGTCCTCTATCCCTAGTTCTTCAAATGTTCACCCTCCACCTCATTCACGTGGTCCTTCGGGCCGAAACGTTGCTACAAGCCATGTCCGTACTATGGTTACTAGACCGGTAGTGTCTCAGCTCCATGCACCACCCGTTGTTCCGAGAGGTCATGCTCATACTTCTAGAGGTCACATTCCTACTTCTAGAATGTATATTCCTTCTTTCGGAACGTATGTTCCTACCTATGGAATGTCTCATGGGACATCGCATGCGATGACTTATGGACCCTATTATGGGACACAGTATGGACAAGGTTCTTCACCTTATGGCGGTGGGTATCAACAACCTGCTTAATCTCCAAATTACGGATTTGTATCTTCGACTAGTCAAGGTCCACTACATTATGGAGCTTCCATACCACCCTATATAGGTCAAACAGGAGGAGGGCACTATGGCCAAGGCCATGGTGATAATCAGACATATGTGAATCAGAACTATCAGGGAGCGGTCCATCGACCTCATCATCCTAGGCTCCCTTTCCTCACAACATTGAATCTTCCTAACTTTTCGAGATTGATCAACTATCCTGTAGCTCATGACCCGGCTTGGCCAGCTGTCCCTACTAAGCTTCCCTCGAACATACCCAAGTTTGAGGGCAAACCGGGAGAGGATCTGAGTGAACACGTTACTACTTTTCACCTATGGTGCTCTTCGAATTCCCTACATCAGGACTCAATCTGTTTGAGACTATTTCAACACACCTTTACAGGGCCTGCCATGAAATGGTATATAGAGCTACCTAGAGGGGCATTTGCTTTGTTTTATGACCTAGAGATGACTTTTCTTAACCACTTCCAGCTACCGGTGCATTATGACGTTAGTACTAAACTCTTGTCAACATTTTGAAAGGATAAAGCGACACATATCTCGGATCACATCCAAGAGTGGTGTAGATGGAAGAGGTTAATTAAAGCCTTTATACCATCGGAATTCCTCCTCTAATGGTTCCTTAAGTCGTTATTGTCATATATAGCGAAGGATGTTTCTACATCCGGAGTGCAAAATGAGGAACAAGCAATTTTTAGGGTGCAAGAACTGGACTTGATTTATGCTCGGTCCGGTTTGTTATATGAGATCATTCCCAACGCTCTGCGTTCTAGTTTCAACCCCAAAGTTAAACTTGGACCACATGCCGATGGCATTGTGGGTTGTGCGAGTGCTAAACCTATGGATTCGGTTGCAAAACAAGTTATTCAATTTTCAATCAACCAATCTGCTTCGGGAAAAGCTACAGCTTCGTATCAACCCACCCAAATGGCGAGTGTGCTTTTAGTACAATCGTCGGACCAGAAGGGTAACCAACAGCCTAGATGGAATAAAAAGAAGGGTAAGAATAATCATAAGGGTGGGAATAGGAACGGGAATGCTAATAATAATAGCAAGAACGCTCGTGATGCTGGGGGGACAAGCAAGCTAAACATAAGGTTAAATTCCCTTGCAAGTTGTGTAAGGAGGATCACCTCACTTACTTGTGCCCTCGTATCGATGAAGCCTCGAGATTCTTGCCAGAAGGCCTAGCTATGCTAACTAACCCTTTACCTCACAATCAAAATATGAACTCGAGGACCCATGATTAATCTGGTGGTGATCAAGATCCACCTGAGGGTAGTGGTCGTGCTTGCATTAACATGGTACATGCTACAAAAGTTGTGACCCGTGTGAAGGACTATGGTTCGTCACAACCCAGCCCAGGAAAGGAACCTGATCCTCCAGGGTCTCCTTTGCATATTGAGAAACCTGTGGATAAACCTGAAGCTGCACCTTGTATTCCTAAGGGAGTCCTTAAGTGTTTGAGGCACAATCCTAATGCTCGAGCCGCCCAGAGCTATTCAGTTGTCGAGGATTTGGGCCACACTCCTTGTGCGATGTCTGCATTGGAAGTGCTTCAGAGTTGTCCTTTGCAAAGGAAGGATTTTCTTTCTTCGCTTGGTGTGAATGATGATGATTCTTCTTCCATGATTAAATTTGAAACCACGGGACTTCAGCCTCGCTTTCCTTACTATGTGTCTCTTTTGATTCACGTAGAATGTCTTAACATGACTATCAAGCACACTGTGATTGACGAAGGTGCTGCTGCTTCTGTGATGTCTTTATCATGTTGTAAGGGTTTAGGTTCCCCTAATCTATCTAAATCACTGACTAGGTTAACTGCATTTGATGGGAGATCATTTAGGCCACACGAGATCCTTCCTTCCCTTAAGGTCCATTTGGGAGGGAAGACCATTGCCATAGAGGTCAAGGTGATTGATGCACCCCTTGACTACAATATCTTGCTGGGTAGGAATTGGATGTACAGTATGCAAGCCATTGCTTCTTCCCTATTTCGCGTTGTATGTTTTCCATGGAACGGAAAGATAGTCACAATTGATCAAATGACATTCAAGAATCCGTTTGTTACTGCATCTTTGGGAACTTCAATCCCGATCGTTGAACACTCTCAGCTGGAAACTAGGAGTATGGGTGTAGGCATGTATCCATCCCTCATGGGAAGCTTTATTTGTCCTGCACAGGTCCTTATGATAGGGTCTAGTTCTGGTGAGGCTTCGACATCTATGAGATCGGTGTCTTTTTCACACGAGTTATATGGAAGACCCTTGGGTTCTTCCTACACCAAGTACTCCGAGTGAGCCCGTCGTGATGAATGTGTCATTGCCTACAACTATGATAGCTTATCAAGCCAATATTGAGTGTGTTGCAGAGCCCAGCCCGTCCTCTTCACGGATAGAGGAGGAGGACCCTTATGTGCTGCCGGCATGGGTAGTGCAGTCTTCTCATGGACATGATTGCCTTGATATTGTTTTACCTTCAAATGAAGCGATTATTGAGGCCATGTCGGGAGTTGAGCCACCATGGGAGGAACTTCATCATAGATCTTACTTTCTTCCCGAGCTTGACCGCTTGGAGCATGAGGACTTTAGGGTGGTTCTTAGTGAGAGAATTGGTAGTCCTATGGTTCCATTAAGCTCTCCTGGTCCGATGGCTGACGAAAACATGGCTAACATATCTTCAATGATTCCTATCAATATCTCTCGCAATCCTGGAAGGATAGAGAATTTCTATATTGGGGCAGAATGTTCCCATGCTGATATTCTAGAATACACCGAGCTATTCAAATAATTCTGTGATATATTTGCTTGGTATTATGAGGAAATGCCAGGAATCGACCCTCGGATTGTCGAACATGAGATGAAGACTTATCCCAATGCTAAGCCTGTTCGACAACATTTACGTGCTGTGAATCCTAGGAAAGCACCCGCGATTAAGGCAGAGATAGAGAAAATGTTGAAAGCCGATTTTATCTATCCCATTCCCTTGACAGAGTGGGTTTCAAACCCCGTTTCGGTGGATAAGAAGCAGGGAGCGATCTGCATATCTACTGATTTCCATGATTTGAATCATGCCTATCCTAAGGACAATTTCCCCACACCATTTATTGATCAGATTTTGAATGAGTGTGCGGGTAGCGAGGTTTTTTCCTTTATGGACGGCTTTTCCGGATATAATCAGATACAAATTAAACATGAGGACCAACATAAGACTACATTTATTTGTCCTTGTGGAACTTTTGCATATCGGAAAATGCCTTTCGGCCTTAAGAACACCGGAGCTACTTTTCAGCAGGCAATGACCTTGATCTTCCATGGTCTCAAGTCTATTATAGAAGTATTTTTGGATGACCTTGCTGCTCATTCTTGTATGAGAATGCGTCATTCCTATCACTTGAGATTAGTATTTGAAAGATGCCACCATTATTTGGTTAGGCTAAATCCTCATAAGTGCATCTTTTGTGTGAAGTCAGGTTGCTTGTTAGGATTCATCGTTTCTAAAGAGGGTATAAGAGTCGACCCTTTGAAGGTTGAGGCAATACTTCAGTTGTCTCCCCCGAATAATATTCATCATCTTCAATGTTTGCAAGGCATGGAAAACTTCTTACGGATATTTGTTGTCAATTTTTCCAATTTGACTAGAGGCTTTATGCGTCTTTTGAAGAAGGACACCACCTT
Source organism: Pseudotsuga menziesii (assembly GCA_001517045.1). Classification (NCBI taxonomy): domain Eukaryota; kingdom Viridiplantae; phylum Streptophyta; class Pinopsida; order Pinales; family Pinaceae; genus Pseudotsuga; species Pseudotsuga menziesii. The sequence goes on from LPNX010585658.1 coordinate 590,560, forward strand.
TTGTTGGGATGAGTGAGCTCATGAGTCCTTTGATGCGCTCAAGCGAGCCCTAGCATCGGCCCCAGTGATTAGTCCCCCAGACTATAGCTGTGATTTTCTACTTTATGTGGCCATGTCCATGGAGACGATTGGGATGGTTTTGGTTCAAGAGGATGAGGAGCTCCAAGAGCATGTCATATACTATCTGAGCCGGAACCTTATTGACACATAAATTTGTTATTCTCATGTTGAGAGCTTTCCTTAGCCACTGTACATGCGGTTCAATGGTTGAGACATTATATTCTCCTTTGCCAGACCTTGGTTGTAGCCCATGTCAATCCATTTCAATTCATCCTCAATCAAAGGATGATTGGGGGAAGATATAATAAATGGATTGTCATCCTACAAGAATTCGATCTCGAATTTGTTTCGGCAAAATCAAAGAAATCGTTAATTTTTGCATAGCTTATATTAGATTTCTCAAGCGAGGCCGAGGAGTTGGTTTGTGAAGATACGTTTGTCTTTGAGCACATCTTCTTAATCTCAACTTTAGACCCATGGTATGGGGATATCATTATATATCTACAAACATTGAAGGTCCCTACTCACCTCTCATGGGATGAATGATGGTGATTATGTCACATGTCTAAGAATTACCTCATAGTGGATAACACTTTATACCTCTGTGGGGTAGATTCCATTTTACGATGTTGTTTAACCCATGAAGAGGCTGAGGTAGTGCTGAATGATTGCCATGGAGGGGCATGTGGGGTCATTTATCTGGGATTTCTATAGCCCAAAAAATCTTAAGAGCAGGTTATTTTTGGCCATCAATATTTAAGGATTGTGTAGATGCAGTCAAGAGGTGCCACCCTTGCTAGGTGTTTGCAGGTAATATGCGCTCGAAACCTGCCCCGTTACATCGCATCATAACCGTCGGTCCCTTCACAAAGTGGGGGCTTGATTTTATGGATTACGACCCAGCTTCAGCTGGGGGGCATCATCATATCATAGTGGCTATTGATTACTTCACAAAATGGGCTAAGGCTATGCCTACAGTTAAATCCGATGGTGAGACAACCGCCCACTTCGTATTCAACTAGATTATTACTCGGTTTAGGATTTTGATAGAGCTTGTCACTGACCATGGCTCACACTTCCATAATTGTATGATGGAAGAGTTGGCATCAAAGTTAGGGTACAAGCAAGAGAATTCCTCCTCTTACTACCCTCAAGTGAATGGACAGGAGGAAGTAGTGAAAAAATCACTCAAATCCATTCTCCAATGAACCATGGCACAGAGCAAGAATAATTGGCACATCATGTTATATCCTGCTTTGTGGGCGTATAGAACCACGGTTAATACTGCCATGGGTTTTTCTCCATATCAACTTGTACATGGAGTGGAATCGATATTTCCAGTTGAATGCGAGATTACTTCTTTGAAGCTAGTGGTAGAATTCTTACCAGACACTTCACCATTAGAGGATCATTTGGTCCACCTTGAGCAACTTGATGAGCAGCGTCAAGATGCCTTGGTGGCTCTAGAAGTAAATAAACGTCACGTAAAGGTCCAGTATGATAAGTCTATTCGTCCAAGGAGGTTTAGTGATGGAGACATGGTCCTTTTGTGGGATCAACCGAAAGAACCCTTGGGGCAGGAAAGTTTAACCCCATGTGGCGTGGTCCTTACGTCGTCAAACGGGTGTTAGAGAAGGGTGTTTATGAGTTAGTGGATTATGAGGGAATGGCCTTGGAGGAGCCTAGAAATGGGCTCTATCTCAAGAAGTACTATGCATGATTTTCAGCCAAGGCTGGTTATTGCATATTATTGTATAGTTTGCATAGTTAGGTCTCTTTCTTATCGTGATCGGGTTTTTGATTAGTTTTAACAGATGTCAATGGAATCTTCCACCTACATAGGATTTGTAGATGGTGCAAGCCATCACACTCAACACTTAGCTTCTACCGCTTGGGTGATTTATACTCCTATGGGTCAGGTACTGTCTTCAGGAGGCGTATGTCTATGGCCATCTTCCAACAATGTTGCTGAATATAGTGCCATTATTGAGCTTTTATGGGATGCCATTTCACATGGCATTCTTTCTCTTGAGGTACGTCTTGATTCGGAGTTAGTAGTGTCACAGCTTAATGGTTTGTACCATGTTAGAGATCTGACGTTATTAAGAAGATTCTTACGTGTGAGATTATTAGAATGACAATTTGACAATATAACATACATACATATTCCAAGAAGTAATAATCAAGTTGCTAACTCATATGCTAACTACATGTTATATTGGCATTTGTTTCATACACAATAAATTCATCACAAACACAAATTTTTACACATGTAAATAAATAAACCGATCATCATAAGAGTTTTTATAAACATCCAAAATGTGATAATACATAGTGTCATGATACAAAAATGGGGCTCTCGAGCCACCAAAATATAATACACGGTAATACAAAATGTGTCACTGCTAGGTATCTAAGCCTGTGGAGGAGGAGGGGGGTTGTGATCATGGAAGGTCACTACGGCTCTAGCTAGCCGTCAGAATAATCGCACCCATGCTCATGGTACACCCACCACCTACCACTGCATAGCCTCAGGAAAGTCCTCGACTTGTGCCATGGGAACTCTATGTGTCAGCATAACAAAGTTGGTATGAATGCTCCAGAGCGTCCGCTCCACATCCACACCCGTGATATCATCTCCTCTTCCCCTCCGTCTGTGACGAGGGAAGCCTTCAGGCCGCCGTGGCCCCACATCTGCATGCAAATGGTAGATATCACTATATATTGTCACCCAAAAATATGTCTTTTGATTTCTTATAATCATAAAACACAAAAAAAAATTAAATAACTCAAATTTTTTTAAAAAGAGGGTCGAGATTCGTTACCTAAGTCACCATATGTTGATCTTGGTGGTAGCGACATGTCCAGGTCCCCCTGGAAATCTATCCCTGCATAGGGGTAGTCATCGATGGATACTATCTGTCATCACTACCATGGAAAGAAATTAGATGGATAGGGGTTGGCCACCCTACCTCCCCCCAATTTGCACATAGCATCTTCCCAATGTCGTTGGGCCGGATCTTGAACCCCGTGAAGAGGAACGTCAACTCTGGGGCTTAATCCTAGAACACACTCGAAGAAAAACATGCTCAATATGCTACTGAACCTGAAGTTTCACACTCTGCCTGCCTTACACTCACTCAGCTGATGTTTCATGTTGCTCAGTAGTGTAGTGCTCTAGTCATAGACTATGGGTTGCATGCACTCCACTACATAGAACATCAGAGGCCGCAAGGCTTGGTGGAGTGAAGCCAAGCCTGTTATCCTTCCCAATGTCAATAGAATGGCCTTTACGCCCAGCACATGTATAGAGTTGGTTGGGACCTGACTCCCCACCTACTATGTGTCTGGATAGTAGTACACTACAATGTACTCATCGATAGTCAAGCCACCTCTGGGCCCACCACGAGAACGAAGGTTCACTACTTCTCTCCATCGGGAAAGTCCAGTAACAAAGTATATGTCATCCACCTCTATGGTGAGGGACATCACATCTATCTGGAAGGACTCAGAGTCTGGATCCCAATAATCCACCAGCACCTATAATAATCTTGGTTTGGCCCTCAAGCCGCCAAGACACCAAAACTTGTAGAGTCCACATGCAAGTAGAGCTTGTTGAGCCATTAGATCGGCCCTTACTGCCTCCTCTACATCACCATGTTCACGCTCTCTCCATTCTAGGAACATCCTGCACAAAAAATTGCAAGTTTTCCTATTAGATTACTCAAAAAACCTTATGTGCGGCCGCATGCGCGACCGTTTTACAAACAATCGCATATGTACGTGGGTTTGGGGGCATTTTCTGCATATATCGAGCCCTATATGTGTAAAAACCCTCGATTTCTGCGTGGGCCGCAATGCCTTTTTTAGTTTGGCCTAGAAATCTCAAATGACCATGGAATTTGATAAAAATTGCATTGAAATGGAAGAGAAGAGAATGGGTAAGTACGTGGAAGAAACGGTAGTGGATTCCGTCGGCTGGATCTCCTGGAATTCGCTGTTGGAAATCTGAGCTCAAGTGGGTAAAAGTTTCAAATGTTTTATAATGTTTTGAAATATTTACTATTTATAGAAATTTTTCAAATTTTTACCCCCTTTCCTATAGTTTGGACTATTTCTAATCATTTTTTACCATTTTTTACCTAATTTATGATGTAGGAGACCTTTTCGAGTGTCGTTTCAGCCATTGGATTGACCCGTTCATGCCAATTTCAGGTATCATATCTAAACTGACATATAGGTTAGGTTTCATCACCGTTTGCATTTTTCATGACCTTATGACCATTTCATCATAGCCTTAGGTACGAACCCACTCTATTATGTCACGAAACCTTCTTTCTATTTTAGAAGTGGCATGATATGAGTGGTAGAGCTTGACCTTACATGGGTACCCTAGTTAGCACCTTATTTGCATTTGGTGCCCATGATGACTTTTTGTCTTTTTAGGGCATGGGAGTCCATTGTATAGTATTTCCATGACATTTCACAAGAGCCTCATACTCCTCTTGATATTTTTGCTGCCCTATGTCCCTCAGGACTCCCGTATGTCAAGTTGTAATTGCATTATCAGGAGATTTTCCTGCCTTATTGAGCTTTATGTCGGCTTCCCTGACATTACGTTTCAGCCATATAGCCCGAGCTTATCTCGTGTCTAGCCATGCAGAGCCATTTTATATATCCTTTGCAGCTTGAATCCCTTTTTATTGGGAGGGGATTTTCCCCCGAGTGTCAATATCCTACACATGTGTCCTTTCATTGAGCATAGGTATGTTCCACTGCTTGGAACTAGTTTGTTTTCCCCTATGACACTTGTCTCCTCCTAGTCTGTAACTATAAAGCCATTTTATTCTTTTTCAAGTTTTTTAAATAATTGAAAAAGTCCAAAAAAATTAAAAAAAAACCAAAAAGCCGGATAAGGAAAGATGTTATCTTTGGCAGCTGTCGAGTCATGTCGTCTTCAAATAGAGTACTGTATATCACATCCATTGGTCAGGTTTATAGTTTGAATTTAGGAGCTGTACTCATTTATCTAAGTTTATCTCCACCGACTGGTTAAGCTTTGATTCCCTATGGAGCCTCTGTCGATGCCTCATGTGTCACAGAGATGTCCCAGTTTGTATATCGAGTCTATACTGCCTTTATTTAGTCATGATTCGCCATTATGCTCTTGTTCGAAGGAAGTTGAAACCTGAGTTGGCCATTCCTCAGTTATCTTGACTTTGCATGTCGGCCATTCCTGGTACAGTTACTGGTTCATGCACCTTATGATCAAGTCCTTCCACATCATATAGCTTTGCTGAGTACATCGTGTTGGATGATGGGGGATGCCTTAATTCCCTCCTTCCAGCATATTTCATCCCATCGACTTCAGATCATTTATTCTAGGATTGGAATCTAGAGTCATTTTGAGTGCCTTGAGACTTGCAGTCATCAGTGGCAGGTTCTCTCGCCATTGACAGTCTTTGGGAATACAATAATATCCCTTAATTGATGGATCCTATCAAAAGTTCAACCTCAACACATTTATTCACACTTGTTAGTTTGCACTCTAGTACCTTGATTCCCATTTTCATTATCGATGGGTGATCTTGCATCTATTAATGGTATACATTAATGACCGGTAATCAGATGATGGACTACTATGTTTGACCTCGACACCTCTATTCGCATAGTAGGACACGTACTCATAGCAGTTTGTGTAGAAGACCTTCCAGATTGGTGGCATCTCTTATATGATACCTACTTGATCATGCCAGTGTTCATGAGATTTAAGCTCTCGTGACTTGATTCCAGTATATGTCAGACATTTCTAGCTATTATGGAGATCTTGATCCATTTTTTATCTTCAGCTATTATGGAGATCATGGTCCTTTGTTTATCTTCATCATGGAGATTCTGATCTATGTATATTATACGTGGCGATGACCACTTATGTGATATCTTGTATCATGCCTATTCATGGCCATTGTACTCTTATGTATCTAGGACTGCTATATGTATTTGCAGTTATGTGTAGAGTTGTATCATTGTACTATGTTGGTTGGGTGGCTAGTCTTCCATTTGGGATTCTTCATCACTCCACTTTTGGGATGGACTTATAATGTATTTCGGCCATCCTATGACCCCTCTGCCCTCACACATTAGGGGGCATCTGTTATAGCTGATTTTACCACTCCAGGTGAATCACACTTGTATGGCATTTCCCCTGTCCATCTACAGACTCCTTGGACCCCTTGGACCATTTTTTGTCCTTTGATGTTTCCTAGACCATCCCTAAAAACATGTGTAAATCCATATACGCGACTTTTAAACCTCTAATCATGTATATACATGGGTTTGACCACTAAAACCGCGTACATCGGGATGTGTACAAAATCCAAATCCTTTTGGAGTTTTCCTTGACATGGATTTGACTCACTTGACTCTTGGCTTTCCATATGACTTGAGATCACTCAGATTCGACCTTTCATTACCCATTTGAAAAGATATATAAGGAACTCTTTGGTACATTGAAGGCATAAGAATGCCCCAAGAGTTAGCTCAAGCGGTCGAGCAACCGTAGTTAGGCCTCCCGGCAAGTGAGGTCGCGGGATCCATTCTCCTCGACGCTCTTGGGGTTAGGCATGAAGTGTGCCGAGAGTGAGGCCCCTTCGGGTGGGCCCTCTTGAAATTATTCCGTGGATGTAGCCCGTCGGTCAAGCCGACGCGTGAACCACATTGAAAAAAAAAAAACATTGAAGGCATAAGAGAGAATTGAGAGAAAAGAAACTATAGTCCATTGTTGACAGAACTTATGCTTGAGTCTGCATCCCTTTGTCCCTTGGAGCACTTGTTTGTTCTTCCCAAGCTTTCCTTTTGCTTGTGAGATTTCTATAGAGATATGGAGGATTGAAGTAGTGGAGGCCCAAGTGGGGGATTCAGTTTCTCCGATTTGCATACGTGCCGACAGAGGTTGTATCCATTGGAATATATGATTTTATAATAATAGAAATATCTTTTCCTATCCAATAATGTGTTTGAATGAATATTGTATCCATTGGATGTTTTCAAATGCTTATACATTGTTGATTATATATCATAGAATAGATCTAACACCAATATATATAGTATTATTGTATTGTTTACTTGTTGTTGAGGAAGTAATCTATCAATTCAAGCTGAAATTGGAAAGCTCAACGGGGATCTACTCCAGCCATCCGGAATAAGGTACAAGGTCTGATCCTTTAGTGTTAGATATTTAATTTCTATTGCATATTGGAAAGGATTGATTTCTGGAGTCAAGCTGTCTGTTGTGGTACCCCAAGGCATAGGAATTTCTCTCCGTAACAATAATCCCCCTCGTTTTAATCCTATTTAAGCCTATAAGGAGATATTTCATGGTTATTATTAGCTGTTTGAAGTCTGCAGAGCTGTCAGTCGAATGAGCGAGTCTAGCTAGTGGGGATCACATTTTTTCTAGGTCATATCAGTAGCCAAGTAGGATCTTATTCACTACTTTTCCTGTTGCTTGGATGTTCTTGTTGTAGTGACTTGGTAGGGTTTATTTTTGCCATTTTTGTGGAGGGTATTTAGACTTTGAGGTCATCATTTTTTTTGTGAATTTTTTTTCTTGATTTAACCAGGGCTTCCCATTTTATTTCTTGCCCTAGTCATAATTTCCCAGCTCCTGCCATGAAATATTCCATGACAGTCATTTTTAGTAGAAGGACAGTGGGAAGATGAGCGTTTCGTCGTCTGCTCCACTCCTTGATTTCATCGATTAGAAGGTGGTGAGATTGTGGCCATTGGCCGGTTGAAATAGGAATTTTGCAGAGTGTCATGGGAGGAAATTTCCATTTAGGGTAAAAACCCTGGTTATCCATGAGGTTTTTTACTCTCGGGCACCTTTGAGTTTTTCCTTTCTCGTCGACGGTGTTGAAGTTGGTATACTTAGAGAGATGTGTTATCTTGGTCAATATGCATTATGATAATTCAGTAAAATTTTCTGGTTAAAACTGGCTTTGTTTATTATAGAATTTATCAATTGTAGTTATATGTTTTGGAATATATTGAATCTAACATGCTGTCGTATGATCAAAATATCCTCGTATCTTATATAGCAATATGCCTCAGAAAGGGAAAAAGAAGGTTCAAGCCGCAGATGAGGATCTAGAGATAGAGATTATAACGTGAGTTGAAGTTATATATGAAGATATCAAGGTTTCCAAAGGCATCGAACCTGAGTACAAGTGGGGGGATATCTACTGAATGATCACTGATTGAAGCATCCCAGATGCAAGGTTAGAGGATTTACCGATATATGCCAATATAGAGATATCGGCGATCATGAAGGTTTCCACATGACCGGAATTGTTTCCGTGTGCAGAAGTAATAGTCTGGATCCTCCCGAAGGCTGATGTAACCAAAATGATTTTCTCAAATACTGAAGGGCAAGATTATGCCGCTATAGCCCAAATTATGTAGCTTAGTCCTCCAATCTACCTACCCCTTAGAAGTATCTAACAAAAGAATGGTTAAAAGGTCTTGACCTGGATGTTTTGGATAGTGTCCGAAGAATGATGGTTCCTGGGAAGCATTTTCATACAAGGCCTTCCAGGGAATATGAAACTGCTCACCTGGGAACTCCTTATAGGTTGATAGCATTAATGTTAAATAGGATCTTTGGATGAGCGAATGGAAAGAACTACAAACTGAGCTAGGTACTAGTGATTTTCTTTGTAGCCACTCAAGGCACCATTTTTAACTGGGCCTATATAGTATCCAATAGTTTGTCGTCATGCATAAGCATAGCACTTGGAGGAGTCTCACAAAAGAATTCATATTTCTATATGAGCACTTTTCTAATTGATTGTATTCTATGCACACAGCTGTTCCCAGCCATGAAGTGTCAGTGGGATAAGACCAAAACTCTGGTTTATGCTGCATATCAGTTGTTTTGGGCATATCAATATTTCAACCATTATAAGAGTATTTGTGAAAATTTCATAATGCCACTATAAAGATTAATATTTCTTGCTGAGTGTGACTGCATGTTTGAAAAATCCTTGGAGATTGTATAGGAAAATGATCATTATTACCTGACAGAAGAAGTCCTATACCTAAGGATGTTTCACGGAACAAGGGAACCTTCTCTTTTACCAATATACGCCACAGACTATACTGTTCATTGTAACAAACATAAAATAAGATAATAATTAAATAATTAGGTTAACTAAGTTAGGTTATGAAATGAGGTGTCTCTTCATTTCAAATGCCCAAGCCATATTTAAGGCAGGTTCACCATTGTAACATATCATCCATTATCTTATTATACAACCATTAATATACATTTTCCCTATGGCTTATCCGATATTCCAGATATTTTGGTGATTTTTGCGTAAGCGAATAAATATTCGCTTCAGTGGTATCAGAGCTTTCGTTGCTCGATCTGACCTGTGGTCAACAGATTCAGACCTTGTCTGAAAAAATACAGGGTTTCCCTGAGTTACAGGTCTTTGACCTTTTTTACCCTTCCGTTCAAAAAATAAAAAATAAAAAGAGGAAAAAAAAATAAATAAAAAATTTTAAATTCATTACGCAGCTCCATCCTCGCCCTGCACGATTCCTCCTCCCTTTGCCGGCCACTCCCTTTCTCCATCTGCCCCTGCGCTCTCTGCGTTCATCACCCCAGCGCCTGCCCCTACTCCCGCCCTCCTTCCACATCCGTCTGCCTCCGCGCTCTTCCCTCCACACAGCTGTTCCACCGCCGCCCTCCACCACTACCCACCTCGGCGCATCAATCCCGGTCGTCCTACACCATCGCCTCACTACCCTTCACCGTCGCCTCACTACCCTGCGCCCATCCTTCGTTCCATCCACGCTCCACGCCCCCTACTCCCTCGTCCAACCCACGCTCCCCATCGTTCGCGCTCTTCCATCTTCCTCCTCGTGCGCCCACCTTCCTCCGCGCTGCTCTACCACCGTTCCACCTCCTTTCACCTCCCTCTCTATCTCCATCCCGCGCCCCTCCACATCTTCTCGCGCCCACCTC